>LZPO01089909.1:1505955-1538014 GCA_001675575.1 Neotoma lepida
AGCCCTCAAACAATGGAACCAAGTAATCATGGACTGAAACCTTTGAAATCATGAGCCAAAATAAACCCTTACATCTTATAGATTGTTTCTCTCAGGTATTTGTATGGAAAGCTAATATATAATACATATAAGTTGTAGGCTTACTATACATATTTTATATACATCTTTTGATAATAAGAATATACTTCAAAGAAAATTGATACGTGGTGTTTGAATGAGAATATTCCCCATGGGCTCATATGTTTGAATACTTGATCCCCAGTTGTTGGGCTGTTTAGGTCGGTTTAGGAGACCTTGCTGTAGGAAACATGTCACTGGAGGCAGGCTTTGGGGTCTCAGTGCCATGTGCTATTCTGAGTTCATTCTCTGCTTATTGCTTGAGGTTTAAGATATGAGCTCCCAACTTGCTGCCCAACTGCCATGCCTGCCTGCTGTCACCCCTCCCTGATGGTGATAGACTCTTATCCCTCTAGAACAATAAGTCCAAATAAACCTGTCCTTCTGTAAATCACCTTGGTCATGATGACATATCCCAACAATGGAAAAGTAACTAATAGATAATTGCATATTCTCTGCCGTTATATGTTGGAAATTTATGATTTGTTTTTGTTGTTTGTTTGTTTGTTTTGTTTTACAAGAGGTTATAATTATTAGGTTGCCTGGAGTCTGCCATGAGATTTTTGACTTTGAAGCAGTTCGTGACAGGAAAATTGGGTACTTTAAAAATTGGACAAAATGTGTTTTACATTATGATATGGGCATGAGACTATGGGAACCAGGGAGTGAAATGTGGTTATTTGAATGCAAAATGTCAAACACTTGATCTGTAGTTGTTGGTGCTGTTTTGGGATGCTTAGGAGGTGTGGCCTGGTGTAAAGAAGTGCATCACTGGAGATAAGTCTTGAGAGTTTAAAGACTCATGCATTATGAATTTACTCTCTACTTCCTGCTTGTGATTTGGGATATGAACTTTCAGCTGTTCCTGTTATCATGCCTGCCACTCACTGCCATGATTTCCTGCCATGATAGACTCTTATCCCTTTGGGGCTAGAATTCTAATAAATTCTTCTATTAATTGCTTTGGTCATAGTGTTTCATCACAACAATAGCAAAGCAACTAACACAGTGATTTTTCTATGTTCTGATTCTTCTAACAAAGTTGATAAACTCTTCATATCTCTGTCCTAACTTTTAGAATAAAACGACAGATGACAACATAAGATACTTTGCAGTAATATTCCTAAACATGGACACAAATCCTGATTTGGTCCTACAAGAAAATAATGCAAAGTTAGCATATGGGGAGATCACTTCTGAGCATCTGTGGAACTGTTGGCTCCCATCCAAGAGAAAGGTTGTCTTCCATGCACTTGTCAAGAGGGATCAGAGCAGAAATAGGCTCTGTGAGCTCTCTCTCCAGCTTCATTTGGAGATTTGAGATGCTAATAATCATCCCTAAGGAGAGAGTCTATTTTTCATTAAGAATTTATAAGTTAATTGGTGATTATTTTTTATCAGCAATTTTAAAAATGCAAATACTAATATTATACTCAATAATGATTCCAAGGACAGCTAATATGATAGAATATTCCATGATATGTTCAAAAGAAAAAACTAGGGCTGCTGGGGACAGGGAAGCTCCCAAAAAATAAAGTAAGTGAATTGCATGTGAGTATTGAATTAATGATTCCAGATAAGAACAACCCAATTGACTATTGATTAGACTTTTTGCTTCCTAATTTTCATTTCTATACTTTCGTTGATTCTTGTATCTCTGCAAAACAGCCAGAATAACCAGATAATGTGTACCCTAAAATATTTTTTGATGATAACTAGAAATTTTCATTGCAAAAAATTCAGTAAATTGTAGAAGAGTGAAAAGCAAGAAGTGAAATCACCTATAATGCCATCATTATAAAGATATTGTAGAACACTCTTGCCTGGATGTTTTCACACACACACACACACACACACACACACACACACACACACTTTCAAAATGCTCAAAATCAGATAGATTCATATTTCCAAACTTCTTTTTCTTCAGTGGTAAGGACACATCATGAACTCTTTCATATAAATAAATAAACAGACCACTCATCTTTTGAAGGTAGCTTTGTAGTATACCAGAGTGTGCTAAACCAATCAGCTACCAAGGACAAACACTCAGATGGCTTCCATTTTCACTACAGGAGACCTCACTTGGCTCAGAGATCTTGTTATATACATCTTTGGAGATTTGTTTGATTATTTCTTAGGACTCACTCCTAATCATGGGATCCCTGTATCAAAGGACAAGGCTTTTCTATACATTGCCATCACCAAATAAATTGCTCCTCAGAATGGCTGCACCTGCATAAAGACCCATTACTAACAAATGCAAATGCTTATTTTTCTTCACTTGACCTAGATATGATTATTGTGTTTAATTGTGCCAACCTGATCAATGAAACAATGTCTGTAGAGCTGCTGTATTTGGCATCTCTGATTATCAGTCATATGGGAACTCTCAGTTGACACAGCATTAATCTGTATTGCTTCTCTTGTGGATTGCTTACTTGTGCCTTCTGCTTGTTTTTTTTTTCCCTCTTTGAATGTTCCTCACTGTATTATTGATTGTAAAAGCACTTTACATATTAAAGTACTCTTGAATAGCTCAATACTCAATTGATACCTATACAAAATTATTTTCTCACATTTTCATTTGCTCTTTTATTGCTTTCTGGAAATTTTTTTCATGTCAATGTTTTCCATTTTCTATATTAACCTTTTCCTTTGGATTCTAGTCTGTAGGGCCACTGCAGAATGGCAGTATATTTATCTGCATTTTCTTGTTCCAGCCATACTGAGGTACACTACAATGACAGATGTTTTTCCTCTCCATATTATGTTTCTTGTTTCTTTCCAGAGGTTCTGGAATGAAGGCATAAGGGACCTTGGAGACCAGAGAACGGAAAATATGACTATTAATAGTAGCACTTGACATTTCTATTTACAGTGTGGGACAGTCACTAATTAGCACCCTTTCTTAGTTTAGCTCCAGGGGTCACCACCTGCCATTCACTTACCCTACAAATCATTGAGGCCTAGAAGTAGAAGGTTGTGGTATGCCCTCAGTTGAGTAGAGTAGCAATCTCACTGCTGTCACTGAAACTTCAGCTCTTCATTCCTCAGCTGTGCTCATATCAGGATAGTAGAGGCCCAACAGAAGCTGCCAATTTTCCCAGATGCAGTGAAGCCTTCAGAATGAGTTTTATGCTTGGAAAGCTCTCCACTGTACCTATCCTTTCCCCAGGAAAAGAAAGTTGTCTACCACGTAGGATACTTTATTGTCTGAGACCGTCTCACTTTGTCTTAGAACACAGATGAGATTGGACCATTCTTAATTGACTGTTAATTTTTCACAGTCAGAATATCTATTGCAAGAATGAGACTAGGTTAGCAAAAAAGAGGAAGAAAGTGGGAAGAAAACGCCTTGGTGATGTCAGTGCTTCAGAAGGTGACTCCATGACCACCTCAAATGCAACTCATTCGCATGAAAAAGAATGATTGAGTTTCCTCTGTGTGTCATACCATGGACTAGGGATTAGAAACACAGTGATGTTTATGGATGTGACAGGGTCTGGCATATACTGTTGTGAGGACAGCACAAAAGAGGTGCTTTCTGAAGGGTGGAATTGCTCCCCTGAGTTCTAAATATCCAGGAGTTTGAATCTAAGATGAAACAACATGAAAATATTGGGAAACAGTGCAGTAGCTGTGAGGGCATGAGATCCAGCATCAGAAAAGATAAGGGATGACAAAAAGGCTTCGTCTTCTAGCTGAAGAGTAAGACCATCCCCCAATTTGTTGCATACCAATTAATAATTAAGTCATAAAATGCAATAAAACTTAATTTAATTATCTACAATTGTATTCAAAATACAAGCCAATTTTTACTATTAAATTTAGAAGACAGAAATCATTTGGTCAAACTGTCACAAAAATGGTTATTATTTCAAGTTTATGTGATCATCTCTGTAAGCCATTAACAGTTTTCTCAATGATCCCAGCTCCAAATGATGCTTTCTGAAGAGTCTAAGCCAGAGCATTCAAGGAAGGAGACAGGGTCGACAGTGTCAAATGCTGCCAAAGTGTTAAGTCAATGAGGTCTGTGAGTGTCTTTTGAATGGAGCAACAAATAGATATCTACAAAGAGAGGTTTCGAAAGAGTGGATGAGAAGCCAGACCAAGTCCCAAGTGTGCTTAGGAGCTCTGAGTATTTACAAAGACTATCAACTATAGAAACATAAAGCACTGTTCTCTCCAGCTAAACATCATTCTTGTTTGTGCAAAAGAGGAAAAACTATGTATGTTATGACACAAGCTAGGAACACATAATAATGGAACGAAGTCTATATAATTTAACAGATGATGCATCAGGCTGTCCGGAGACCTGGGGAGTTGGCTGGTGTCAGGATATCATATACCCTGTCACTTTGCACAGTCATTCCCTCTGGCCCTCAGTTTCCTCCTCTGACAAAAAAGAAGCTATGCACTGTCTTGTTTCCATGTTTGTTTGTAACTTTGACATTCTACAGTCTTAGTTTTTAAAATAACCATGGTAAATATTGCTGCTTCTAAAAGGGAACCAACTCATTTGGAATCAGTGTTAGATTTCTAGTTTTGCTGTGATGGAATGCTTGGCATAAGCAGCCTAAGGGGAGAAGGATTTCTTTTGCTCAGGGTTTCAAGGGTCCAACAATGGGGAGAGCATGGTGAAGTAGAGATGCTGAACTCTTCGCAGTTAGGGAGTAAACTGAGAGACTTGAGGGGACCTAGGACAAGATACAGTTTTTATGTACATGTCCCAAGCAATCTCCTTTCTGTAGTTAGCCCCCACCCCCACTTCGTAGTTTCCAGAACCTCTCAAAACAGTATCAATAGCTGAGGACCAACCCTTTAGTACATGGGCCTTCAGAGGGGGCACTTCATGCCTACATTATCAGTTCCTGAGTTCTGTTTAATCTTGCTGCACATCTTCGGAGGCCCACACATCGCCCATGGACAGGCATAAACAAAAGCCATTTTGTTAGAAGTAGTAAGAGAAACCTTCCTCTTCCCCCACAGCACACTTAGAAACCAGAGGCGCTGGAGTGAAAACATCGAGATGAAAGCTTGCTTGGATTGCAGCAGCATTAGAGATGCTGAGAATTCTGCTCCAGAAACTGGAATGGTGGCCCGATGAACTGCCCATATTTCTAACACTCCATTAAATTGGCTTTCAGGAGAATCAGGTTTCTATGACCCTAGAGGAAAGTGTCACTAGAAGTCATAGGTCTCATGACCTTCTGCTGGAAGCCAAATGAACTATGGATAGTTGCCACAGGCCTCTAGATTCAGAGATGGCCAAGTTCAAAGCCAAATTTTGTTTTGAAACCTTGTCAATTAAGGTCCTTCTGTCAAAACCTAGTGGACATGTCTGTAGGGTAGAACTTAGAATGCGGTTCTGTGATTGCTCCCTGCTTTAAGCAGTGGGGAGTGGGGATAGGCAGGACAGTTATGGTTGTGAGACAAGGTGAAGAGAACAGTCTGAAGTGGAGTGACTCATCCTTTCCTGCCCAATTCGCTCAAAGTATCAGGAATGCAGACTGGAGTTTAGCTTTTTGTCCTTTTCCTTTTCTGTAGCTAAGAAACTGACCTGTCCATTTGTCTTCACAGTCCGCTGTATCACAGCATCCAGGCTCACCGAATCATGAAATGTGGCTGCTGGCCTTACTCCTAGCTTTCTGGGCTTTACCGTGAGTCTCCCATGCCCTTCCTTTTGGGCAGAATTAGCAGAGTTACTGTGTGGCTACACACACACACACACACACACACACACACACACACACACCTCACATGCACACACCCAAGCTTTGCTTTATTCAAACAGAGCAGAAGAAAGCTACTCAGTGGGCCCAGGTAAACAATGAATTGCCACGTGCTGTCTGCCAAGCAGCTCCCTGATAATAATAGGTAGGGCTGAAAGCTGGAGCTGGTTTTTGTGGGTATCCTTGAAGCTTCCCACCACCCTCTGCCTATTAAGGAAACTGGAACAAGCCATTTGGGTGGCTGTGACCAGATCTGGCTGAAGAAGTGCCCAGCTGTTGCTCTTTCCTCTCTCCAGTTTTCAGTCCCCATCATGGGGACTCATTATGGCTGTGATCGTTGCTGATGACATTAATGCACTGTGCTGCTTCTCTGTCGCACGTGCCATCTGCTCCCATCAGCCCTGTGGGGTAAGTGGTAGGTAATTGTTTCCCATCGGTAGTCCATTTTCTCAGATAAAGAATGCGCGATTCAAAAATAAACATCTACTCTGAGGCATTGTGACAAGGCTAGTGTGGATCTGGGGGCAGCCACCCCATCTACTGCCAGTAGTAGGTGAGGCTGCCTTCCCCATAATTCAAGTCGAAGGGCAATTTGATTCATTAACAGTGACTCTGGGGGAGGAGGAGGTTCAGGGAGAGAGCAGAGACAAAAAAAATCCTGAGAGTTCTTATAAACCAGCAGGGTCAATGCAAAAGAGAAGGGGAGAGAAGGGAAGAGAAATTGGTGATTCATCAGCTAAGCTGGTGAGTGGTTGCAAATGGAAGATAAGAGCAGGCTCCTCCAGCTCAGCTTTCTCGTTAGCCAGGGCCATGCTGACTCACCAAGGACTGCAGGTTCCAGACCATAATTGAATTGAAAATTGAGGCTATGGGTAAGTGTGGCAAGGCTCTGAAGGTCGACAAGCAGAGAGGGCAGGGTAAAAGACCCTCCCACAGAAATTCTAACGGGACCGAAACATCATGTCTCAGTTACATCTTTACATCTCCCCGGACTCCCAGGATGACGGAGCAGGCACTTTTTTTCTTAAAGGAAATTGCATCCTGTGGTTCATTTTTAACCTGTTTTCCTTAAGCACTGCCATGGCGTCCTCAGTTTGACCTTCACCTCCCCTCAGAGCTCATCTCCACACTCATCAGTCATTTCTTAAATAAATATTTATTGAGGTTCTGCCGGATGCCCGGCGCCAGGCTCCTTGGGAGGTTGCTATGACCAGGCCCCTATCTGACATTTGCTGGTGGTATACTAGGCAAAGCTATAACAGCTCTCCAACTCTACTTCCGCATCTCTGCAGTGGGCTTACTTCACTGGTTTTCGAAGATGATACTGAGAAGGCAAAAATGAAAGAAAGTGTGTGGGCTCAGGCCAGAGGAAAATGGGTTCAAAGTGCTGGTACCACATTGCTAACCTTCTCTAGCCATTTGTGTCCTTGAGGCTGACCCCTCCTGCCCCCCCCCCACACACACCTACTGTTTACCTGATGCCTGGACCCGGATTTCACAGCCCTACACATTCTCAGTCCATCTGATTGCCCACTTGCCAGCCAGCCAGTCTCTTCTTGGGCAGGGTAGAGCAGGGCTCTCCTCCCAGGACCCTCTCTGCTGCCCTTCTGTCAATGCAGCAGGATTTCAGCTCTGAGAGGAGATTCCCTCACACCACACTTGCTTCAGTTGCAGCCAGGCCCACTAATTGATTCATGTTATTTTATTTTCTGTACTGGTGGTTAGGGCCTCCAGCAATTTTATGCAAATTTATGAACCTTATGCAAATGAGGGCATCCCTAGACTAATTGCACACAAAATGGAAGCATTTGCAGGCACCTCCCCCATTCTACTGTGCCCTGGCTTCTTCTCAATCTTTCCAGAAGTCTCAAACTCTGCTCTCTCTTCTCACACAATTCCCAGATCAGCAGCTTTCTCTTCCCCCTTGCCTTCTCATCCTCCATACATTTCTTCGAGGTCATTTTACAATGTCTGATGGACAGCGCCAGCCTCATTTGCAAGAGCTGTGTCTGCTTGGTATCCCAGGAAACCACAGAAAGCCGTGGGGAACACTCCACCCAGCCTATTTTCATTTGAAGTCATTGGACTCCCACTCAACTTCCTCCTTAAGTCCTCCTTGGAGTAGGGAGACCAGCCCAGGACAGCTTGACAGCTGCCTGAGGCACACACACTTACATGACTCCTTTCAGTAGGGCCAGAGCTGTGTGTGGTCCTCCTGCCTCCAGGAGAGCCAGTCCACAAATGCAATGCAGGCCTATTCTTGGTCTTCGCTTAGTCAGTCGATTCTGCTTTAGATGGGGTTCCCTAGAAACAGAGTCCTAGCATAGAACTGAATAGACAACCCTAAAGTGGGCAGGTGCTGGTTACACAGTTGCCTTTCTTCAGGCAAGGAATGTGGGCTTGTTGGTTTGTTGTTGTTGTTTTTTTTTAAATCACCCCCCCGCCCCCACCCTTTACTGCTAGTAGTTCAAAGGGCAGGGGTGGAAATTTATCAAATGGCAAGAGGGCTCCCGTCTCATCCCGGAAAAGTGTGGACCAATGTTCGGTGTTCAGGGATAGGACACCAGCTGCATCTCCCACAGGCATATTTTTTGTTTGCTTCCCTTAATTTACCTTTTACATCGCTGTAAAGCATGAATTTACATTATCACCATTTTAAAAACATGGCACCTACTGCTAAGCACAGATTGCCACTGGCTAGTGAGCATCCTAGACAGAAGAGACAAGAATTAGCTTTGGAGCTGTACTTCCAGGCTCTCTCACAGACCTGGCCAGACCATCGGCGAGCCACCATTTTTGTCTTTGGCTACTCCCAAATCCCAGGGTGCAATGTATGCTTTAGAAGTCTCTCATGTATCTGGCTTTCTCTTCAAGTACCCTTTCCTATGTTCCCTTTTTTATGGCTTTGTTTTTTAAAAGATTCTTCATGGAATTGTGAGGTGGGAGAGGCACCGGAGTCACAGGGAACACCAAACTGTCTCCTCCCTTGCCTCCTATTACAGCCTTCCTTCCCTGCCAAGCCCTTTCCCATCTTCCCTTCCCATCCACTGCCTCCCCTTCCTCCAACTCTTCAGCTTCACCTTCTCACTCCCTTTCCTTCTCTTTACGTCTCTTTTCATCATCCTTCATCTTTCTATTCTCTTCTTCCTCATCCTCTCCATCCTCTACCCCCCCCTCTTGTCTTCCTAGTCCCTTCCTCCAGATGAGCTAGCAGTCCTGGGCACATTAGCGACAGGAAAGTTGCTGCAGTATGCTCCTCAGAGCTTAGAGAAGATGGTCTGTCACCTCGAGGTGTTAGCTGGCAGTTCCAGACAATGATTCATACTCTTCGCTGCCAGCTAATTGGCCCAGAGTCACCTGGCTTCCAGAGTTTGTGTGGAGCAGGAGGCCGTACCAGGATTCGCCTCAGAGTGGCAGTCTCGGGGCAGGGTGAAGTCAGGGAGCCTGATGGGAGTTAAGAGAGGCTGAAATGGGAGGTGAGTCATTTTATCTTGATCCTTAGGAACAGCCGCAAGGTAACCAGAGTCATAGAATGGTTAAGGAAGAAGGACCTGCTGTCGTATATAGGAAATAAACCTTGATGCCTAGAGCTCGTGCAACTGGTCCTTGGACAGCTATGTCTGGGAATCTGACCCCTTAGGTTCTCTTTATGTCACCAATCCAAGGGTCCCTTTCGGTCTTCCTGCCACCCACTTCTCTCTCTGTTTCTTTCTCTTCCTTTTTTGATAACCTTCCTCTTTCTTCTGAATTTCATTCCCTGGTTCCATGATTGAAACTGAACAAGCTCAAAGTTGGCTTGTATCTCTAACAAGAGATTACATCTCCGTAGTTCCTATAGTTTAAAGATTGCTTTCCTATCAACTATAGCCGACACAATTTGTAGGCAGATCCACCATGGGAGTCAAAGCAGCCACTCGCCCCATTTTACAGGTGAGGAAAATGAGGCTGTGAGAGTTCAGGGTCCTGTGTACTCCTTCTAGCACAGGATCTCTGAGGACCTCTCTGAAATGATATGCAGGATATATACTCTGCACATAAAGGGAAACAATTCAAATGGGGAGATGTGCTCACTTTCAAGAGCTGTGAAGCAGATATGGAGATGTTAGGTCCCAAGCTAAATCCAGAAGATGCTCCCTCATACACCCGGACAGAAACCCACAGTACTTTGACATATGACCTGAGCATACCTTTGAGACGCGCACATGCATATTCCTGCTTTTTCCATGAGAACACGACCAAGGAAGCCTATGAGAAAGTAAGGCAAAAGAAGTAGAGTCAGCTTGCTCAGTCATCCTGCTAAACCCGACATTTTAGAGTTTGGCAAAAATCAGCAAAACCTTCTAATGGCTGACCCCAGCACAGAAAGCAAGTCTCACCAACCCTTGCTGGGGTCACTAGAACCTCATGAGCCACCAGGCTTTGTAGTCTTTCTCCAGTGGTGCTGGCAGGTAGAGGAGAAACTTGCTAAGCACTCAGGGATGAGTGAAAGTCTCACTTTCAACAATAGCTCAACAGAGTGGGGACAGAGACAGCATGAGGATCTGTGGGGTATGGCTTACTTGGTGCTTTGCAGGCTGCACAGCACCTTCACAGGTACTCCTGGGCTTCACTAAACACCCCTGGAGCATAGGTTTGGCAGCTGTTTTATCCTCATTTGTCAGATGAGAAACCCAGTGTCAAGCAAGTTTTGTGATCCACTTGAATATGTAGCTAGTGAAAAAAGGAGTTAAGACTCCAGCTGGGTCATTTACCTCTCATCACATGCTTTTGCTGGTGCTCTGGGCTCAAATGGGGGTTTATGAAAACATGCTTTGAATGACTGCTGGTGCTGCTCAGGACTAGGGAGGTCGAGCAGAAGGGCAGGTGGGAAAGGTCCAAAGTCTGGGAAGGGGGAAGTGGAGGAGGAAAGGAGAGGGAAGTGAATGAGAAGAAAGGGGGGGGGGTGCGGGAAGGAAGTTGAGCTAGGGACTGGGATCTCCTGGTGAAATAAACAGAGAGAAGGTGTACTGCTAGGGAGAGAAAGCTAGAGTTCCTGGTTTCCCAGGCTGGACAAGGACCCTCGTGAGACTGCTGTTGAACGCCAGACCATAGGATCCCATTTCCCTTACCTTTCTCCTAAGTATTTTCCCCATGCAGGGCAAAAATGCAACTGCAGTCCTTATAAATGCCATTGTGCTGTGTTTTCTCGTTTTACCCAGGAGGAAATCAAGGCTCGGTGAAATGTCACACAGATGCACTTTGTAGAGTCTAGATTCAAAGGCAGAAAGTCTGCCTGCAGGATCTGCGTCCTTAACTCTAACACCGCAGACAGTGACCTCTCCCTGCTAAGTGTTTTTCTCTGCAGGATGCCCCTGGAGGCTCACGGAATGGGGGAGAAGATATCAGGTTCTCAAGAGCAGCTATGGAGATGGCCCTAAGCATACAAAGCTCTGGCATTTTTTACTTCTGTCCTGCATGAGTGAGCCATGCACCTTCCAGTTCCCATGTCTCTGGTCTTGCCTGGTGGGTCTGATCAAACCAATAGAAACGTGTTTACCCCTGAACAAGAAGGAATTTGTGCATTTATTCTCTTCTTGTCATTTGCCCTTAGGGACAACTGCTCAGGCCACACACTCACCACTCTTTTCACCTTTATCCACCCACTCTTCCAATCTCTGTGGTGACAGTATAACCTATAACCACTGGAACTCTTGCCTTTCAAGAAAAGGTCATGTCCTTCACAGTCTCCTATGAACAGAGCCAAGACTGACACCTTCCCACATTCCATCTTATTTAGACACCAATGACAACAGCAGTTATTTGCTGGGAGAAATTGGGATAGCCCTACCCTTCCTCTCAGTTTTGACTCAGTTTGCATTACTGCAGTTGGAACAGAGGCAAAATCTAAGAGCTGAGGAACTAGAATACGCAAGTCAATGCAATTACATTCAAGTATGCATGAGGATGTGTCTGTGTGTGAGACAGCATGTGTGCATGTGAGAGAGAGCAGCCACACATGAGTGTGCCCACACAATTCTGTCTACAAGGCCAGCAAAGACTACAATGGATTAAGTGTTTCATTAAGAACCTTTGCACAGCACTCTGTTAGGGATGTGATGCAGCTGGCAGACAGCTGGAGCCCGAGAGATAAATGACGGTGTTTTATGCCCACCCCAGCTTCACAGCTTCTTATTCTTTTCCCATTGCATTGAGCACAGAGAAGGAGGTTTGGGGTCACCATCATAAAGGAGGAGGTTTTTGACTGTTTGGAGTTATCTAGAGCTGGGCAGGTTGAAAAGGAAGGCAGAGAACTGAAGGATGCTGGAGGCAGAAATGTGCTATGGTTCTGGGTGGCCTCATTCCCTTTGATTTGGGGGACCTTGGAAAAAGAGGAATGTTGTTGGATAGGGGTTAGAGGCATCTTTAAAAGGATCTCAATGGACAGTTAATGTTCTAAGCCAGTGGTTCTCAATCTTCCTAATGTTGCAACCCTTTCGTATACAGTTCCTCATGGTGTGGTGACCCCCAACCATAAAATTATTTTTGTTGCTACTTCATAGCTATAATTTTGCTACTGTTATGAATTGTAATGTAAATATCTGATATGTGACCCCAGGGAGTCACGACCTACAAGTTGAGAACCACTACTAAAGGAAGCCTTTGGCTCTAACCTCCTTGCCAGTTGACTCAGTATGAAACAGAGAAAAGGTAAGGTAGAAGGGACTGGTCGCTATGAGCTGGGAAGACTTGTACTATACACATGTTGCTTTTCAAAAGCCTGTGTGTGTAGCTCAGCTCTTCACTGCTGTCCCTGACCTTGCTGGCCAAGCTGGATCAAGTATTAGATCCCTTGGCCTAGGGTGAGCTATATCATCATGGTGAAGGAAACTGTCTGCAAAGGAGATATGAGCCTCCTTCTCCAGCTACAATGCTACAAAAGCAAAGAACATCAATCTCTCACACAGAGTAGCTTCAGAGAGATAACCCACCGGCAACAGACAAAACAGCTGTCTCTGATCCAAAGGCTGTGACTTGGCAGACACACACTTCCTGCAAACAGATGGAGGCACGCATGCGCATCTCTAGCTCTTCATTTTTGCCTAGCTTCACCATCGAAATTACAGTTGAGAAGTATGGAAAGTATGATCAGACTACTTAGTATCTAGCACAGGCCCCATTTCCACAAAGGTCTGAAAGCTAGGGCCATCTGTATTGGGTATGTTTACTCATTGAGTTTCTGAAGTAGCCAGGAGTGCTTCCTAAGGCATGGTTCCTCTACTTCTGACCTTTGCTAGAAGGAAGGCTTTTGCTGTCACCACCTGTATTGTTGTTGGTTTGGGAAAGGGGGCATTTTCTTAGTCCCCATTAACAGGAAGGATGAAGGATGGAGTTCCTGCACCCTAGGAAGGACAGTGCTCCTCAAAGATGGTAAATTGAGCTCCCAGGAGGGCCACATTCTTGCTCCTCTCTCGCTCTAGTTTCAGAGGAAAATTATAATGGAATTCCAATGAGACTGAGGTAATCCTGAGGTAAAATCGTGGTAAAAAACTGTTCTTTTGTCCCCCTTTCTCCGAAGGGAATTCAGAACTTGATCAAAACACTTATGTGTCCATGAGGTCTTTAGGAAGCATCTAGAAGGGCTTTCCCTCTGTTTTGCATAGAAGCATCCCCTTGGAATGAAGCTCTAGGCCCAGTTTACCCATCACAGCATGAACGAAACATAGGGTCAGCAAGATAGCTCAAAGGGTAAAGAATGCACTTTCCCAACAAGCCTGAGGACCTAAGTTTGATCCCTAGAATCCAGGGTGAAAGGATAGAATTAATCAGCTCCTGAAA
The DNA here is from genome assembly GCA_001675575.1 of Neotoma lepida. Taxonomy (NCBI): domain Eukaryota; kingdom Metazoa; phylum Chordata; class Mammalia; order Rodentia; family Cricetidae; genus Neotoma; species Neotoma lepida. Next base: position 1,519,623 of record LZPO01089909.1, read on the forward strand.
ATTATCCTCTGGCCTCCACATGTATGCATTCATGCAGATATAGACACAAACACACAAACAAAATAGAGTGAAATAATAAAAATAAAATAAGAATGAGGCAAAGCACACTGGGAGGAGGGAAGTGTTTCATTGTCTTTGATTATTCTGCCTGAAAATGCTGTTTTGATTGGGTCCAGAAGCTAGGGATGACACTGGCTGTGATGCCAAACCTTGTGCCTTACAACCTATGGGTGGCCACACTTCCTAAGTGCCACTTGGGCCAGGCAGCCAGGCATAGGCTAACCTGCTTACAGAACTCTAGCTTCCCGTCCTGTGCATTTTCAGCAAGGCGCCATTTCCATATTCTCTGGCAATAACTAATTAGCGATTATAAAGCTCTTTGAAATATGAAGTGCTGCATGATAATATCTGTAATGAGCCTGATTCTCTCCCTCTTGCACGAGGGAGGGAGAGTTGAGGGGGGAGAGCAGCTTCCTCTCCCTGACCTGCCTCAGAGCCCTGGTCTGATCAAGTGACCCTGGGGAAGGGGCTTGAGCCCTGGCAATTGGCCTGGGAAAGCAGCCCACTGACACAGCAGCACTTTGACACCTGCCTTGCTCTACTCATCTACCCCCCTACACCAAGCCACTGCCATCAGCTGCCTACCAGCTGCTGATTTGACCTCCCCTCAACTGCGGAAAGGGATGAGGATGATGGATGGAACAGGGAGAAGAGAAAGGTGGAGTTAGGGTGAAGAGGAACAAGTTTGGTTCATGGTATCCTTAATGTGATTTAGAATTTCATATTAATATATCACCTCAGAAAAAAATTAATGAGAAACGTGAAGAAAATAGGATAATGAATATGATAATATATGGGGAGTGCTTTGGGCTTCTTAGAACAAAGGTGCAAGGAATTATTGCTGTGATTTCCTCACGGTGCATATATATTTTTATTAAACTCTAAAAAAAATGCCAGTAGATTCACTTCTTTGCAAGGTATTAACGCCTCGCAGAGGAGTCGTTCTTCAATTCGTTCTCAGAGCCCCAGCCCACCTCATGGCTGTTTTCTCTTGACGCTTCTCAAGACTTCCGCTTAAGGGGCACGGAGAGTAGATCAAAACAGCCAGTGGCTTTGCCCAGAGTATCTACTACGTACATACCTGAAGAGGTGCGTTGGTGAGCAGGTGGAGCTCCAGAAAGTGGCAAGGCTGGGAGCAGAGAGCTGAATGCAAAACACAGTTACAAGTCAGGCCCTGGATGGATGAAAACTCAGGGGCTGGAGCAGGGAAGACTGCATCCTGGAGAAATAGCAACATACTTCTGTGTTCAACCTCCCAGCTTCTCTCTACTTCCCAAGTGACCACTCCAGCCTCACCTCATTCTGGGGATTTAAACATAGTTAAATGGGCATTCCAAGGTGGAAAGAAATTTTGTGGGCCACCTAGCCCACGGGACTGGAAAGATTAGAAGTGCGAGGACAGTGAATATTCCAGTCTGTCGTTTAGTTCTCCATACAGGTTTTCCTCAACTCACAATGAAGTTATGTCCCAATGATCCCACTGTCACAAAAGGCATTTAGCAGCCCTGACCTACCACCCACTCCAGCTTAGTGCAGAGTAGCGTGTTAGCTGTTTTTCCTTGTAACCGCAGGACTAACTGGGAGCTGTGCCCCACTGCCATTGCTGCCTGGTTAGTAAGGAATGTCAATCATGTAGTGTTGGCTCAGGGAAAGGTCAAAGTTCAAAATTTAAGGTATGTTTTCTACTAAATGTATTTTGGTTACTGTTCTAGTTTAGTTACTGCTGTACTAAAACACTGACCAAAAGCAACCTGGGGAGGAAAGGGTTTATTTCATCTTACAGCTTCTTTGTACATCTACTATTATACATTTATTTCATCTTACAGTCCATCATCCATGGAAGTCAGGGCAGGAAGCTGGAGGCAGCAGCTGAAGCAGAGGCATGGAGGAGTGCTGCTTGCTGGCTTGTTCAGTCTGCTCTCTTATAGAACCCAGCACCCCTTACCACTACCCACAGTGGATTGGGTCTTCCCACATCAATTATTAATCAAAAAATTGCCCTACAAACTTGCCTACAGGATGTCTGATGACAGTTAAAGTTCCCTCTCCCCAGACAACTCTAGCTTATGTCAAGTTGACAAAAACATCACCCAACACCACTGGATACCATGGTTATATCAAAAATATAAGTGGAGCCATTGTGTGTGTTGACTGTCACAGTGTGATCCATGGACAGCAGCATCAACATCAACAGGAACATATTGGAAATGTCCCCAAGCCCCACCTCAGCCCTAAGATTCTCCAACATGGAACCAGGCAAGCTGCGTTTTAATAACTTCTCCAATACAGTCAAGTTGAGGGACCTCTGAGCTTGGATGGGTCCTCATCACTCATCAGCAAAGACCTCCCCTGAAGGGATTGAGGGCTGAGGGCTGTGTAGGGACACCCCAAGCCACAACCAAGCAGCGTCCTTCTTTGAATGGCGATCTGAGTGGGACATGACAGAGCCTACTATCATGGATGATGTAATTTTAGTTACTGCAAACAGGAAACTAAGCCTCTGTCTTCATTCACCCCTCCACAGGAACCCGGGTTTGACCTAACTGGAGCGGTGAGGGAACGAGGAAAGGACAGGCACATGTACAGAAGAAAAGCTTTGATTGGGCATAATGGGCTCTTGGATGGAGAAGCCACAGCACCCTGGAGCTCAGCATATTTATTATATACAGCTGAATAAGGAAGTGGGGTTATTGCATGCAGCTGAACAAGGAGGCAGGGTTATTATATACAGATAAACAAGAAGGCAAATTTCTGTAGCAAAGCAGTCTTGAGGCCATAAACATCTGGAGGAGAAAGTGACAGTGGGCATTTTCTGCATACACTGTCAACATTTGCACTCAGACCCAAGGAAAACTTTGTCACTCCCATGGGGCTAAGGCATTGGAGTCCTTGACATGGCTGTGCCCATGTCAAACAACACACATTCACTCAGGACTTCATTTGCTTCCTACAGTACTCAATAGCTACTTGGGGGGCAATGATATGCCAGGTTGGGAATCTTTCCCTTCCCAGTCTCATGGGGGAATAAGAAACTTAATTGTGGAATATTTAACTATGCATTGTAGCATTACAAAGGAATAGAAAACTCTACCAAAGGTACTAAGGGACTTAATTTACATGGGGGCAGTGAGAAGAAGATGTCACTTCCCAGATACGACACTAAACTGAAGGATGAAGGATGGGAACTCTTCTTGAACAAGCATGTCATTTTGAGCAGTGGCAGTAGCAAGTGCAAGGCATCTTGGGTAGAACAGATCTTGATTACTAAGGAGTGAAGTGGAGGTGCAATAGGATGTGAGGCAACGAATTCATACTTTGTACATAGCGAAGTGGGAAATCACTGACAGGCAGGTTTCAAGTACGGAAGTGGCAATTGTTCTGAAAGCTGCATGGAAAGTAAATATAAATGAAAAGGAAAGGGTGAGAGCAATGCAGGATCACAGCCCTGTTCTGGCCAGCGATGATGGTGGCTGCAACCAGTGCTGTCCTGGAGAGTGGAGAGCTCTCTATAGGTCCCAGATGGACTGTATGGAGGACAGTAGGATTCAGTGGTTATTGAGAGAGAAAGGTGAAGGAAAGAAGGCACCACCTTCAATGCCTTGCTTTCTGACCTGAGAGGCTAAATGGAGGAAGACACCATTTCAGAAAGTCCCAGAAGAGGCCAAGGAAAGGAACAGAGAAGAACGTGCTCTGGAAAGACTAGTTCACTCAGCCAAGGAGACTCTGTAACAGCTAAGGTGTTGGATAGTACCAAAAGGCAGCAAGGAACTAGGGTGGATGGCAGGAATGGCTCCACTAATGCACAGAGAGACAAAAGGGGAGGAGATGAGGCTGGAAAAGAAAAGAAAAGAGCAGGTCATAAAGGCCATCGACAGTTAACATGCCCTGAGCATCTCCCACGAATGGTGTGCTAGTCTGATACATACAGTTCATTAATTCCCTACACAACTCCATAAAGCCTATAGAACTATTATCCTCATTTGATCCACAAGGAAATAGAGGGGCAGCGACATTATACAACTTGCCCAAAGTAACACAGCCAGGAAGTTCTGGAACTAGGTTTTGAAGCAGAAAGTGCAGATCTAGAGCCTAAGCCTGAACACACCATCTCTTGTGTCCCCCTTGAAAACCAGTTGAGTGTAACCAGGCATCTACATGGGGTCTGTAAACAGTTTCACATACAGGGGTTCTGTTCTTCCTGAAGCTCTAACGCCACTAGCAGGAAATCCCAGGCTCAGAGGTTCAAGAACTCACCCAGGGGCAGGGAGTCATGCAATGGGTGAAGCAGCATTCAAACAGCAATCTATGTGTCTTCAAGGTCCCTGCTGTCATCACTGAGCTGTACAGTTTCCCAGTGGCATCCAGACTGTCCTCAAGAGTAAGGGTGTAAAACACTGCTTCCTACACTTTCTCGGATGACTGCTTCCTACAATTTCTCGCATGCATCCATCTAAGCAACATTTCTTGACACTTGTTACGTGCTTATTCCTGCTTTAATTTGCAAATAATTTTAATACAGGGCTGTTGACAGGGGGACTCCTAAAATGTACTTGGAGAATAAATAGTAAGTCTCCCTGACACCTTCATGTGTATGCACTTTGTCATGTGACTTTGAAGTTATTCACCATAGAGTAAGGCAGAGTTTCCTTTGTTGTCTTCTGGATTTGGAGTTTGGCTATTTTTTAGGGTTACTCTTACTGTGTTACAGATTGTGAACTTAGTAACGAGGAATGCCTGTCTTATCAGGCCCATGTTCTGTGGAGCAGTAGTAGGCTTGTAGTAGCAAGGTGCAGGCTTATTTCTATTCCAGGATGTCTAGAATCTCAACTAGAAGGACAAGAATGCTGGGAGAGACTCAGAGTCTGGAGCTGGGATCATCTGAAGTTCTGTTATCTTATACGTTCGAAGCCTGAGCTAACACTAAGCAGAGAGCCTATTTGGGGCCTGTTCATTGATCATGGGCTTCTTCACAACATGGCATGGCAGTCTCAGAGTAGTCTGACTTTTTCCACAGCAGCTCAGGGCTAATATAGAATGGCCTTGAAAGATTAGGAGCAATAGCATGCTACACTAGCTCTGCCTAGATGTCTATGCTGACAATACCGTCTACGCCGAGAGCCAGAGACGTTTCCTCCTCTGGCCATGATCACACAGCACCTTGGTATCAGAATCAACCTGGTGAGATACCAGGGCCATTTATATCTGTCGATTTGCTGGACGCTGGGCTGGATCTGGTTGAATGAACTTGACCTGAGAATGACCTTCTCTGTGAGAGAGGAATCCAATGAATGTAGACCATGAGTGCTTTCTTTAGCTTTTAAGAGTCCCGGGCTGGCACCTACTCTAAATGGCTGCCCAGTATGCATATTTATTGGACTTCTGCATCTTATGAGTCTCTTTTGTAGCTGTACACCCATGATAGGTCACACGATTTTTGTGACTATTATAAATGTAACATGCAAAAATCATATTTGTTACATTTATACATATTTATATCATACATTTGCAGTATATAGAGGCACTCAGAATATATTTTATTTATAAGCAGTGCTGTGGCTCAGGTTTGTTAGAAAGGCTCAGAGTGAGTGTATTTGTAAAGTGCTCCAGGGTCCTCTGGGATGAGGGCAGCTCTGTAAGTGTGAGTCATTATCATTAAACTAAACTGCCTTCCTCCGATTACTGACAGCACCGAAGAGGTTCGCCCGCCTCCCCAGCCCTATGCACGGCCTGGTAATGCTGGGATAATATAAAGATAATATTACTGTAATAAGTACTTGGCAGCATTTATGCCTTTATTAGCAGCAGCCATATTGTAAGAAAGGGAGAGGCCCCCAAAAGGGCTGCAGGCTTGGTGCAGAGCATTTTGCCTAGAATTCTAGGAACAAGCTCTGTGTGGTCATCATGGAGCTTGCCATAAAATTAGCATGCCTCATTCCTTCCTGAAGAACCGGTTTGCATTTTTACTTGACCCTCAAATCCGCTATTGAGTCCAGCTGGGTCTGAGGTTGGGCAGCATGACATTGATGCCTGGAAGATTCTTAAATTCGAGCCCACTGCAAATTTGTGTTGTAGTGAAGCATGGTCTGTCTCACTGTGTACCTGTACTAGCCTTGAACCCACGGCAATCCTTCTCCCTCAACATCCAACCCAGAGATTTTTACATGCTAAGCAAGCACTTTACCATTGGGCTACATCCCAGCCCCACAGTATTCTAGGAGATCTCCAAACCCTGAGTTGACCACTGAGGCCCTCAAATTGATTAAGAAGTAATAGAGACTGAGGAAGCTTCCTACAATGGAACTGGTCTCCACAGCTGCACAGTGTCACTGGCTGCGCCTGTGTAACTGTCATAGATCATAAGAATAAGAAGAGGCTTCCATACCTTCCCTGCATTTTACGAAGTCCCTTTCCTGTTCCAGTTGCACGGGGCTGTTCAAGTATTACATGTACATGACACTTACATGAGTACTTTATGTTTCTTTTTTTCTGCCAGCTGGTTGGGATGGAGGGGTCATACAAACACATTTGTAGAATGTCAGGTCACTGAGAAGTCTACTTCCTCTATGGCATTCGACCCTTTCACCATCCGTGTGAGTATAGCCTAACTTTATCATCTCCATTTTGTAGACATGGAAACTAAGGCCCAGAAAGTGAGAATGAGCAGACCAAGACAACATGTGTGGAGAAACAGCTGGAATCTAGGCCTGTTGACCTGACATAAATGGCTCGAGGTTGATTTGTATAGCAGAAAGGGTCTGCTTGCTCTAAGTGTTGTTTTGTAGGTGACAAAATCAGACTAGAGGGATCATTATACTCATATCTGGCTTTACAACACACAGCCCTAAGACAAAATGAGATGACACAGGGCTGGTCATTTTTATCATTAACTCTTACATTTCTCAGGAGATTGAACTCAGTGAGGTGTCTTTTACTTTTGGTCTCTCATACAGTTTCAGTTAGAGGGATTGAGGTGAGAGGCAGATCTTGGGTACCTTCTCTCAAGTGAGAAGACTCAAGCAGCTGGGACTGCCACAGAGGCTTCTGATCTCTCTGTCTCTTCAACAGGATAGCTTGGGGATAGCTGGGTTTCTCACATGATACCCAAGGCTCCTAAGGTGAATGTCCCCAGACAGGGAGCAAAGTAGAAGCCATATTACTTTGAAGATCTAACCTGGGAAATCACACAGTGTCACCTTTTCTTACTTTCATAATTGCTTATTGTAAGTGACTCATGGCACATGGGGTGGGGGTGGGGCGCCTGGGGAGATGGACAGGGGAGCCTGAATTCTATCTCTAGATCCCAGTTTTAAAAAGCCAGGTGTGGTGGTGTGTATTTGTAATCCCAACACTAGGAAGAAAAGACAAGGAAGAGTCAGGAGGATCCCTGGAACTCGCTAGCAGTCTAATAATCTGTAAATCTGTAAATCTGTACATCCTAGGGCAATGAGAGACCCTAATCACAGTGATTCTTTTTTTTCTCTTTATTAAGAAATTTTTTATTCATTTTATATACCAACCACAGATCCCCCTCTCTTCCCTCCTCCTGCTCCCCCCAGCCTTCCCTCCCAGCCCAGTCCCCGTCCCCTACTCCAAAAAGGTAAGGCCTCCCATGGGGAGTCAGCAAAGCTTGAAGCAGGTCCAAGCCCCTCCCCATGCATCAAGGTTCTGCAAGGTGTCTCACCATAGGTTGTGGGCTCCAAAGAGCCAGCTCATGCACCAGGGATAGATCTTGATCCCACTGTCTGGGGCCCCTCAAACAGACCAAACTACGCAACTGTCTTCCGTATGCAGAGGGTCTAGTCCAGTCCTGTGCAGGCTCCACAGCTGTTGGTCTAAACTTTATGAGTTCCTATGAGCTTGGTTCAGTTGTTTCTGTAGATTTCCCCATGGTGATCTTGACCCCCCTTGTTCACATAATCCCTCCTCGCTCTCTTCCACTGGACTCCTGTTGTTCAGCGTGGTTCTTGACTGTGGATCTCTGCATCTGCTTCCATCAGTTACTGAATGATGACTCTATGATGACAGTTAGGGTATTCACCAATCTGATGAAAGAGATATCTTGATAGAGGGAGACATCATGGGGATAGAGAGAAACCTGGTGCTAGGGAAGTTCCCAGGAACCCACCAGGATAACCCCAGCTTAGACTCCAGGCAATAGTGGAGAGGGTACCTGAGCTGGCCTATCCCAGTAATCAGATAGGAGAATATCACATCGACTCTTAATCAAAAGCCCCACTCAGAGTGGCACAGAAGGAACTGTTATGTCGGCTGTATCCCCAGCCACTGACCCTGGGCTGGTGCTGCTGAGGTGTGTTTTCTTGTTGCCCGAGACCCTCTAAAACCCCAGCATCTCAGTTTCATTTTGAACTTGACAGATAAAAGGCCGGCTTTGACGGAGAATATTAACTTCCTGGCTCCTGCCCAAGAAAGCTAGCAGATGAGGAAATAATATAAAGTAAAAGGCGTCTGCAAACACTGATTGTCGGCTGCTTTCCATAATATACGCCCACTGTTATGTGTAACACTCTTTTGAGTCTTTCGTTTCTCGGCCCCTCCCTCTTTTTTTGCTCCTGGTGTTGAAGGAACTGCCTTTGCTTATTTAGGGAGAAAGATAGACAGAAGAAGTAGGAGAAAGGGTGCATGAGCTAAAAACAGGCCCCTTTTCCTCTCCAGGAAGGGCCAAGCAGGTGTACCCACAGGCGAAAGCTTCTGACTCCAGAGGAGAGCAGAGAAGGCTCAACAGCCCCAGGAGTCTCCAAGCCCCGCCCCTGGCACCTGGATGTCAGGGAGCAGTGGCTATGGGAAAGGCCACATTAAGCAGGGCCCCAGGCAGGCAGCCACTCATGTGTTGCCTATGACTGTGCCTGTGGGGCAGGGGATAGCAAGCAGGCTGGAAGGATGTTAGGCGTGGAGACTGCTGGAGGGAAAATGTTCTGGGCTGGGCCCTCCCATATCAGTCACTAATTAAGAAAATGCTCTACAGGCTTGATCTCAGGCCTATCTGGTGAGGGCATTTTCTCAACTGAGGTTCGTTCTTCCCAAATGACTGTAGCTTGTGTCAAGTTACCATAAACACTAGCCAGTGCAGGAGGTAAGAACATCATCGTGTGAATTCCGGAGAGGATACAACTGAGCCTGTATCAACACTAGAGCCCTGAAATACATATTCAAAATAAGTGCAACCCCCAGTCGTGTTCAGAGCAGCACCCTACGCTCAGCACACCTGTTGATTTGTACCCTATGTGGTTAAGCATCTTGCCTTGATCTACCATTGTGCTTGGCTGCCTCTGTTGTATGATTTCCTTCATTTCCTGGTCAATGGAAGGCCAAAACTTATAGGTAGTAGGCAAGGGAGGCAGCATATTGGAGAGTATCGCCTTCTTGCACCACCACTGGCTCATGAGGGAAAGCCTCTGGGCTCTTTAGAAATCTAGGATTACCAAGGAAAACAAGAAGTAGATGGTGGCTGTCTGTGCTGCACATTTCCCATGCATGTCAGACAACAGACAGAAGTTGAACCTAGTCTGGGATATTGGGATACATAGTCACAGCTCTCCACATCTGCTGTTCCCATCTATAGAATAAAGAAAAGGAGACTTATCCATTTGTGGCATGAAACCCCATTGAGTGGGTGAGTCTATCAGAGTCTTTCTCTGTTGGCTGGACCCAGAAGGCCAGGATTTTTAAGTAGATAGCAAAGGAGAGTTACCTCTTTCACAGACTTCTCAAAAAAAGGGCTGAGGATTCCATGAAGCAACAATGCTGTCTTAGTTAGGGTTTTCTATTGCTGTGAAAAGACACCAGCACCACAACTCTTATAAAGGAAACATTTAATTGGGGTGGCTCACTTACAGTTTCAGAGGTTCAGTCCATCATGATCATGAAGAGGAGCATGGCAGCTGCAGGCAAACATGGTGCTGGAGAAGGAGCTGAGAGTACTACATTTTGCAGGCAACAGGGAGTCAACTGATTGTCACACTGAGGGAGGTTTGAGAAAAAGAGACCTCAAAGCCTGTCCCCACAGTGACATGCTTCCTCCAAGAAGGCCACACCTCTTAATAGTGCCATTCCCTTTGGGGGCCATTTTCTTTCAAACCACTACAAATGCCAAATGGAACAGGTGCTCACTCCTTGAAACCTCATCAAAAATCACTTGCTCATTCTACTGAGTTTATTTCAAGGTGCTTTCACCATTGGCCTGTCTCTATATCCCTTTGCTCTCCATTTCTGTAGCTATGGAGTAAGTCTCTTTTCTCAAAATAATATTTTTATTGATTCTTTGGGAATTTCACATCATGCACACTGATTACACTCACTTCCCAGTCCTTCCATGTCTGCCCCTTGTGACCCCCCCAACAAAATAAAAATAATATGCTCACTGGAGCATGATCAAATTCCCAGTGGCTAGTCCCTAAAGAAAACTGGGTCCTTCTCCACTTGCACCCTGCCAGGAGCCATCAGTTGTAGAGAGCTATATTTCAACATCTTTATCACAATTTTTAAGAGTTGGAGTATCTTTTTAAAGAAACTATTTTTATTTATTCTTTGATAATTTCACACACACACACACACACACACACACACACACAGTGTTCTCCTTTATTCCCCTCCTACTGCCTCATGAATGCCTCATCCCAATCAGTCTCTCTCCTACATTCATGTCTATTATTATTATTATTATTATTATTATTATTATTATTATTAACCTATTGAGTTTAATTAGAGCTGCTAGCATGCACATGTTTAAGAGGTTGTTTATTGAATCATGGGAAGCTTACCAGTGACCACAGCACTGAAGAAAAATGACACCCTCTCCTCAGGAGCTGTTAACCGCCTATAGCTCTTCAACTAGGGATGGGGCAAACCAGTTATAGTGTATGTCTTAAAATCAAGTAGTGTGCTTTATTTACTCTTTATTATTTTTCAAATTTGTTTTAGCTCTCCTGGTTCTTTTGCCTTTCCATATAAATTGTAGAACCCACCTGTTGACATGCACATAAATCCTCCTGGCCTCTTGATTGGTTGTCACATTATACCTGTAAATCATTTTGGCAAGAATGTATTGTGTTGAACTTCAACAATCCATGACCATGGTATATCACTTTTCCATAAGAACCCACTTTTCTCCACTTTGCAAAAGACTGCTTCTATTTCTCCCTCTCTGTTGTGTAGTTTTCATTGTATAGATCCTTCACACATTTCGTTACTACATAGTTCACTATTTGGGAACTATTATAAATTGTGTTGCTCTTTTAAATTGTCTTTGAGTTTTGTGTGTTTAACTTACATCTGCAAACTTACTAAGCTCACTTACTGGTTCTGTGAGTATATTTGGCGTTGCTTTTGTTTGGTAGGTTACTTAGGATGTAATATGCAGATAAACATAGTCTACGAGGAGACAATTTTATTTCTCCCTTTCCAATCTATATGCCTTTTATTTCTTTTCTTTGGCTTACTGCCTAATTCACTAGTGCCAAATTAGAGGGGCAATTTTGAGCATCCGTCTTTTGTTCTCATCCCAGGGAAGAAGTGTCCCATTCTTTGCCATTGAATATCATTTTAACAATAAGATTTTGTAGATGTGCTTTATCAGCCTGAGGAAGCACTAGTCTATTCTTAGTGTACTAAGAGGTGGGGTGTGTGTGTTTGTTTGTCTAAATCATGAGTGGAGATTAGATTTTGTCATCTGCCTTTCTGGCATCAGCCAGTTACTCAGAAAAAAGACAAGGTAGTCCTATGTTTTCTTCATTTAAAACGCCAATATTGTGAATTATATGTCTTCACTTTCTGAGTGTTGCATTTCTGGGCTATACCCCACTTGGTTGATTTAGAGTTTTATTTATTGATGTATTCAACCTTCTAATGTTTCACTCTGATTTTATGTATGTTCGTGAGAGATATCAGTGTGTAGTCTTCTATCTTGTGATCATTTTGTCTGGCTTTAGTATCAGGAAAATGTTGACCTCAAAAAACAGGCTGAGAAGAGCTCCATCTTCTACTACTTTCTAGAAGATTTTTATTTGTTTGTTTATTTATTTTTAGTTTTTATTTTTATTATTTTTTTAGAACTGTTGCCATTTCTTCGTTAAGTATTAGGCAGAATTTATCATGTGGGCCTAGAGATTTATTTTATGGAAGGTTTTAAACTGAAGTATAATTAACTTAGTAACTGAAGGGCTTTGTAGATTGTTCACTTCATCTCACTTTTCTTATTTGTGATTTATAAGGACCCGACGCATTTTATCTAGCATGCCAAATCCTGTGCATAGACTTGTCCATATTATTCCCTTATTGTCTTTCTAATGTTTGCAAGACCTGTAGTAGTATTCCCTCTTCCTGATACTGATCATTTGTAATCTCTCTCCACTCTCAATAGATAGTTATCAATTTTATTGATCTTTTCAAAGTACGCATTTTTGTTTGCTTCATCTTCTCTGTTATTTACTTATTTTATATTTCATTGGTTTCTATTTTTTATTGTTTCATTTCCTTGCTTAATTGGAGCTGATTTTGTTCTTCTTTTGTTAACTTATTATGATAGAAGTTACTTTTATTACTTGCAGCCTTTTTTCCTATTTACTATAAATATTTAAAACTATGAATTTCACATTCAGCACTGTTTACATATATACTTAGCATGAATTTCAATATGTGGTATTTTTATTTTATTCAGTTCAAATGCTTTAAATTTTTCTTATATTTTCTCTTTGATCCATGGATTGTTTAAATGTATAGTGTTAAAAGTAGAACTTCCTGGTGTTTGGACCTTTCCCTTTTGCCTTTCTAATACTGGTTTCTAGTTTTATTCCGTCTGGTCTAAGAGTATGCACTGCATCATTTCAATTCTTTTTAAATTGTTAAGATTTGTTGTATGCTTTCTATTGTGGTGACTATTTCATGGTTACCTGAAAATTAGGTGTGTATTCTGCTGGTGTTGGATAAAATATTCTAAAAATATCACTTGATTGATGCAATTACTTGGTTCCATTTGTCTGTTAGGTTTTTTTTGAGATTGTATTTTAGTTGCAACATTTTTCCCTTCCCTGTCCTCTTTCCAAGCCCTCCCATTTACTCCTCCCAACTCTCTTTCAAATTCATGACCTCTTTCAAATCAATTATTATTGCATGAATATATATACATACATATTTGTATATACATATATTTGTGTATACATATGTTTATTCACAAATATAATCTGTTGCGTTCATATAATGTTACTTGTATGTATGTTTTCAGGGCTGACACTGTGGAAGGCCACTTCTCCTACTCCTAGCTTTCTTCATTGCCTGTAGTTTTTTGTGTGGGGTTGAGCCTCATGGGTTTTTCTCCGTTCAGTCTGGCATGCTCATTGGTGTCCTCCTTGTTTAGCTCACATTTGGGCAGTCATGTTGGGGAGACTTTGTGAGTGTAGCTTCTGATGTTACTAGGAGACACAATCTCACAGCAAACTCCTTGATCTTTTAGATCTTACAATCTTTCCACCTCCCCTTTTGCATTGTTCCTGGAACCTTAGCAGTGTTAATGTTTTGTAGATGTATCCAGTAGGACTGTGCTCTTCAACTTTGAATATTAATTGGTTGTGGTTTTCTGTAATGTCTCTGTAATGTTCTATGATGTTGCAAAAAGAGTTTTTTCCTTGATGAGGGGTGAAGACTGCACTTATCTGTGTGTATAAGGATAAATGTTTATAGATTGTTGCTAGGGAATATGCTGGTTTAGTAAATTAGTGGTTGTAGGTTCTCCTCCAATAACCATGATTTCACTAATACTGATTAGTTAGCTACATTTCCTGTACCAGGCATGATTTCCCTGTTGTTGAGTAGTTCTTTTATATACTGATCAGTGTCCTGCCTACCATATCTATTACTGAGAAAGAAATGTTGAAAAGTTTATGACTAAGATTATGGGTTTATCTGTTTCTCTTTTCAATTATGCCAGTTTTTGGATTCATGTATTAGAAATTCTTGTGTTAAGTACAAGCACATTTAGCATTGTTTTATCTTCTTGATGAATTGACCCTTTTGTCACCAGTTAATGTCCTGCTTGAGCTCTGGTAATTTTCTTTGTTCTGACATCTTCGTTATCTGATATTAATGAAACTATGCTCATTTTCCTTTGACTAGGCATGCTGAGCACATCGTTTATCTACTTTCACTTTTAACCTACGTACATCATTATATTTGAAATGAGTTTCTTGTAGACAGCTTATTGATGGGCCATATTCTTATATTAACAAATTCTGCTCATCATTATTTTAATAAATGAGTTTAGACCATTTATAGTAATTATTGACATTTGGATTACTTCTACATTTTGATATTTGCTTTTTTGCTTAATTCTTCAGTTTTTAAAATGTTGTGTTCCAGCTTTCTGATATAATTTTGGGTTACCTGAAATGTATCCTAAGTATGGAAAAATGTCAATTTATAGAATGCAGTGATAATAAAATAAATTATTACATACACCTCAGCTTTCCCAATTGTTAGAATCTTATATTACCAGGTCCATAAAAAAATACTTGATAAATTGCTATGAATTAAACTCCAGACTTTAATTCTGCCAATTTTCTACTCATCTCACTTTTCTCTTTTGATGTAAAATCCAGGATAACACACTGCTCAATCATATCATTATTTGAGCACTTTGTAGAATTCAATATTATCTATTCTGATTTTTTTACTATATGTCATATAGTTATTTTAATGATTGCTCTAATGATTATAAAATATAAACTTAACAGTTTAATTAAAATGTAGAAATGTTACCTCTATTTGCAGAGTCCTTTCCACTCCACTTTTGTGTTGTATTTGTCTTACGTATCACATCCGTTTATGCTTAAAACTCTACAAGGTAAAGTTAGGATTTTGGCTTTCTTCCTATTGTGAAGCATACCTTTACTGAGATGTAGACTATTTCCACTGGTCTTCCTTTATTTTCTCCTGTTAACATTTTTATTTTTATGAGGAAATGTCTATAGCAATTATTCTAGAGACAATCTATTTTATATTTTCTAACATCAAGGGATGTCTTCATTTTTCCTTCCCTCATTCATAAAATGTATCATTTGTCAGTTTATGATTATGCTGACAGTTTTTAAAATTCAGTGCTGTGCTGGTTTGTTTTTGTGAACTTGACACAAATCTAGACATATCTAAAAAGAGGAAACCTCAACTAAAAAAAAACTTCTCCAACAGATTGGCTTGTAGGAAGTCTGTGGATCATTTTTTTTATTAATGGTTGATATGGGAAGGCACAGCTCACTGTGGGTGGTGGCATCCCTGGACAGGTGGTTCTGAGTTATATAAGAAAGCAGGCCAAGCAAGCCATGGGGAGCAAGCCAGTAAGCAGCACTCCTCTACGTCTTCTGCATCAACTCCTGCTTCCAGGTTCTTGCCTTGAGTGCCTGCCCTGACTTCCTTGCATGATGAATTGTGACCTGAGAGTTGTAAGATAAAATAAATCCTTTATATGTCAAGCTACTTGGTCATGGCATTTTGTCATAGCAGTAGAAATCCTAACTAAGAAAAAACTTTTAAAAGTACTATGCTACTCTCTACTAGCTTCAATCATGTCTTATGAGCTGTCCATTCAGGTTGGTATTCCCCTGTACATAATGTGCTTTTTCTTTGGGGAAGCTTTCATGTGAAGTTTTCTTCAGCCTTTTAAAATACCAGTTTATGATTTATTTAGGCATGGGTTTCCTTTGATTTATTCTATTTGGGATTCACTGATTTCTTAATGTTTTAGGCTTATGTGTTTTGCCAAACTTGTGGAGTGCTATAGTTTGGAGGCAGAATATTCTCTGAAGCTCCATGTGTTAAATGCATGGTCCTTGGGGTTGAGAGGTAGTAGAAACATTAACAGGTAAAAGCTGAGAGAAGGAAATTAGGCCCTTGAAGTCATGACTGTGAAGAGGATACTGGAAGCTTGGGCCCTTCCTGTTTCTCTTTGCTCCCTACCTGTCATGAGGTGAGCAGCTTCCCCTGTTACATGCTCCTACCATGATATACTTGCCTTGCCCCAGCCCCAAAGCAGTAGATCCAAGTGACCATGGACTGAAAGATCTGAAACTCTGAGCCCAAACAAACATTTCTTGTTTCTCTCTCTCTCTCTCTCTCTCTCTCTATATATNTCCTGTCTCTTATACACATCTAGATGTGTATAAGAGACAGGTGTGTGTGTGTGTGTGTGTGTGTAATCTATTTCTGGTATTCGGAATTGAACCCCAAGCCTTGAGCATGCTAGGCAAGCACTCTACTATGCATCTATATTCCTAACTTCCTTGTAAAATATTTTATTTGAAATAGCATCTCACTAAGTTACCCAGACTTTCATCTTTCTCTGTAGCTTAGGTAGACCTTTAAATGTTGACCATCTTGCCTCAACTTCCCAAGTAAGTGGGACAACAGTACTGTGTCACCAGATCCACGTTCCTTTTCTTCTTTTAAGTCAATTATCTCATGTAGTTTGTCATAATGACAGAAAACTGACTAATACAGAAAGTTTTCAGATATTATTGCTTCAAGCTATTTTTAGCACCATACTTTTTCTCTTCTATGGAAATCCGATGACATAAATATTAAATCCCACAGATCCTTAATGCCCTATTTGTGGGAGCCCAGCTGGGAGACCGGCTCCCATATTTTATGACAGGGTACTCTTGAGGAGAGAGGGATAAGAGATTTAGATAGAAGGATAGAGTGGAGAGAAACAGATAGAAACACAAGATAGCCTCGAGAGGGCCTGGATCATTATTCACCAACCCCTCCTGTCTCTTCTAAAGGACTATTTATAAGAATGCCAAGGGGTGGAGCAAAAGGCCTCTCCCTAGCTCAACCAAGTGCAGACCATTCCAATCACCTAGAAACCATACACATGGTCAAGCATTCCTCTAATGCAGCCCTGCTCAGTAAAGCAAGCTCAGATCTCACTAGGAAACCTTTATGGGCCTCCATACCTATTCATCTTTTTTAAGTCTCTTTCTCTGTTACTCAGATTGGTAGCTGGTCTGTCTTAACATTCACAGACCCTTTTTATGTGTATTGGGTCAATTTCTTACTTTAAATTTCTGTTCTTGTACTGTATGGTTTAATAATGCCCATTGATTGCTGCGGGGTAAGGACACACGTCTGTAATCCCAGCACTTGGCAAGTTAAGGTAGACTGTGGTGAGTTACATGCCAGTTTTGGTTACATAGCCAGTTAAGTCATCCTCAGAAATAGAGCCCTTTATCCCACAAGCAAAACAAAACAAAATAAAACAATTTCCCCCAACCTTCCTTTAGCCTTTGTGTTTCTTTAGTGAAATTTTCCACTTGAAATTTGTTCCAGGAATATTTGTGATTACTTGTTTGAACATACATATTTTTTTCAAAGTATTTATCAGGTAATTCCAACAAATATACCCACTCATCAGTGGCATTTGTTGTCTCTTCCCATGCAAGTTGAAATTTTAGTGATCATTTATATGAAGAGTAATTTGGGGTTTTACTCCATTTTTATGTATTACATAATTAGAGTATTGAAACGATAATGATATTTTTATTTTGAAAGACACTTCATCTAGTTAGGTTCAGGATGGAAGGTACCATTCACAATCTTCGGGTATCATTCCTAAGCAAATTCAACTTTTAAAGCCTTTGTAATGTACATCAGAACCGTCCTGGATGTGAACCATTCAGTAGTCAATTTTCAAAGTCTTTGGAATGCAAATATGTAGCTTGAAGGGGACTGACAATAAAGTATTAAGTATTAAGGACTTTTTTGGGGTAGTAAATGACACAATGAAGCAGGAAAACAGATATGCTAGCACCTCCAGAGGAAAAACCACAACATTCTACGGTATTAGGAATGTCAGAAATAGGAAGGACTTTACTGCCATCATTGACCCCTCTCTACTGGCCCTTGATCAAGACACCAGCAGAGGTCCTTGGCAAGTTAAATGGAGACAGTAGAAAAATTAACTCTCATATAAGCACAATAAGTCCACAAATCCTTCTATTCATAGATACCTGGTTTGGATTCTTAAGCATTTCTAAGCTGTCATTCCATTATTTCTTTATTTTCTGTAGACTAGGTAGGTGGGAAGATAAAAATAAATGACACCACTGTCAGTTATCACCCTGATTACTGTCATCTTAAGATAATTTAGCGTGGTTTCAATCTGGACATTTTTGTTTTCAAGAAAAATGCATACTGAAGAGATTTTTTAAAGAGAACAGCTTAACCATTTAATATCAGAGAAAACCAGGTATAAGTTCTCTGGCTCTTGGTCTCTGTCTCCAGTCACAACCTTTGTAATGATTCAATCCACTCTCATGACCTTAACCATC
>LZPO01089909.1:1546379-1570132 GCA_001675575.1 Neotoma lepida
TAATAAAGCACACACACACACACACACACACACACACACAAACACATTAAACAGTGAAACTCATCACTCCATGCTAACTGAATTAATAAAACAAAAACAGCAACTGCTTCGTGTTATTCAAAGCACTAGTAGTTTCAAAAACATTCAATAATTCTCCTTTAACTGAATGGATGAATGAGCCCTTTCAACCCTATCCAAAAGGAAAGACAGGTATGGTGGTTTGCCCACTGGGGAGCAAAAAGCCCACTAGCCAGGTGTCTAAGCATCTGGCCTGGCATCAGAGAATCCAGTATATTCTAAAACTGTGGAACTCTCATATGCAGAGGAAATTTAAATCTCTTTTTCAAAAATTTGTTGCACCTGAGGGTCCAGTATTCCCCACGTGCTCATTGCCAGAGTCCTTTACCCTCAGTGTGTGGAGCTGCAGTATGGGGATCTGACAGCTGAAGACAGCTCAGCAGGGTGCGAGAAGGCAGCCGGTTAATGTGCTTTGACAATACAAAGGGTTATATAAACGACCCAGTTTCTGTAATTTTGCTGTAACTGTCAGGGGAATTGCTATAGACAGATACGGAGAAGGCCCTGTTTATGCACTTAAACTTTAAAAGGTTTAACCACTAAACACACAGTCTCTTTCTTTTCCCCTCCCTCTTTACAAGCCTGCATTTAAATTGCATTGAGTTGGGGGTGTGAGGTGAGAGGATGGCGGTGGGAAGAAGAGGTTACTGTTTCTGTCCTGATCCTGGACCAGAGCCCCACCTTCTGACTCCTGAACCCACTGAACATCTGCCCCTGGCTGACCTCTTCTGGAAAATTCCCCTACCTGCTCTCAAGGCGGGAAGTGAAGTGCAGTGCCTCTGAGCTTGTGTCCTTTGCCCAATTTAAATCTGGTTCCCGTCCCACTGTTCAAAGCATGTAGCTGTTTGATTCTCACCGTCTCATCTTAGAAGACTTTTCCCAAGGTGGGGGTGGGGCTAGTTCTAAAGCCAGCCAGGTAGAAGTGGGAAGGTTTTATACAGGCAGATACCCCAGGTTTCCAAGCTAAGTGCCTTAGCTGGGAGAGCTCCTGGCTGCTGCTGACATTTCTCAGACAGCAGATCAATAAGTGGACAGAGCTTGAAAAGCAAATCATACTTCGACCTGCCCTGGGGAGACCTCAGCAACTGTCACCAGTAGAAGAGACATCCCAGGGGAGGCTGGGAAAGACAGGGGGACACAGATAGCATTGATGCAGCTGAGGAAGGCAGCAGGGAAACAGACTGCCGAAGGAGACGAAATGAATGTATGCTACCCTCTCTACCTCAATCCTTCCTTCACAATTCTTGCTGAATGTATTAAGACCCTTGACATCTGCCTTCCAGGTTAAACCAGACACCGGAAGTGCATTTGCAGCTTGTGGATTTCCAGCTTAAATGAGCCTGCCCTGAGCAGGGACTGCTGTCCCAGCTGAGAAGCCTGGAGAAATCCCCGTAGCGAGACATTTCCTTGATATAGAAGTCTTATTTCCTGCCCCATTAGCACCTAGGAAAAAATCTAAAGATACCTCCAGGTTCCATTCATTTATGTAAAATGATTTCCTAAATCAGACAAGTATATGCATATTCATTCATACACACACACACACACACACACACACACACACACACACACCACAGACCCCACACAAACACATACAGAGGAAGAGGGGGGTGGTTTACTGAACTTGGTTCTGATCTGACAGCTGTGGTCCATTTTAAAAATTTAAATCATCTCTTTGGGAAATTTGCTACCTTTTGCTTTAAATGGTCAATTCCTGTTGCTCTTTTTCCCTTAATATTTTTCATGATGTCACCTGAGTATAAAGAAGGAACATGTTACATCTCATAGTCATGAAAGAAAGGGGTCTTTAAGGGTGTTATTTTCTTTTGGGAGTCCTTCATATCTCCATGGCAACAGATGTTCACAATGCCTGATAACTGCCAACTGCTGAAGTTCATGAAGTTGACTTGAATGAACCCGTGGCATCCTCTCCCAGGGCTGGATGATTCTCCTTACTATCTCAGCTCCTCTCAGCCCTGATAGCTATTGATGACCATGACTCCAAACTAGGCAGTTCTGGTGGCCAAATCAGTTCACTTGGCTCTAGGACTGACTTTGCTCCATGGTGGTAAATCTCTCTAATAAGCTCTCTGGCCAATAGCTGGGCTCATGTGTATTTTCCAGGAGGCTTTAAATATTGCTAGGATTTCTCACATGCCCAGTAGAGCCTGGGAACTCTGGATTGCTCTCTACTTTATCTATAGCGGCTCTAGGGGAACATGGTGCCTGGCTCTTCCTAGAGGGCCAGGCAGAGAAGAATGGCTGCCCTTCTGCCCTTTACTGTAGTTAGACAACTTGTCACTGTGAAACTGGCTTAGATGACCAGAAGGACAAGGCTTTCCTGTTCCATGTAAGATTTTGTTCAGGTCACATACATTATCATTTTCATCTAAGTTTCCTCATGTTTTGGCTTTAATGGAAGAGACCCAAAAGAAAAGGATTAAGGGAAAGAGTGAGACGGGGGAGGACTGAACCTCAATAAGATGAAGGGCAACCAACAGAGCATTAGCTATCAAGAAAGAGCAGAGAATGCTTTCTGAAATCCACTGGAAGAGCAGGAGGCCATTACCCACTCTCTGCCATCTGACCGTGGTTAAGGATTGTCTCTCGGGATACAAAGCCCCTCCCCTTTGTAAGCTGTGCAAATACACAGAACAGGCAAACTCCCACCTGATTAGAGATGGCCCACAGGCAAGAAGAAGACATTCATGCTGAGCAAGAATAGAGTGCCCACCGTAGATGTTGCTGACACTAAAGGTGGGTCAAGGGAATGGGAAGGGCCACCAGAAGTATCTACTATGCCACCCCAAGGAAAATTTAAATAAAAAGTCATTCTTTAGAACATATCCTTGCAGTAGTCTTGAGGTTCTGGCTTAATCTCTATGTTTTAAGATAAAGGTGAGACCAGGGGCCCTATGAAGGTCAAAGTGTTAAATCAGTCAGAAGTAGAGCAGAAATGCCAGAGAGTCATGCTAGAGCTCTCTCCCTCATGTGTCATTACAGATCTAGTCAGTCACCAGTGGTATCTTTATTGACATGCTATGCCTTTCACTGCAAAGTATAAGAATAGTTTCTGCTTTCAAAGAATTTGCAAGCTGGTGATAAGTTTCGTCCTTAGTTATCAGTATAAGCACTTGCTAGGAAGAGGGACAGCTTCAGATTCTGTTAAATCAGATGATGGCCAGAAATATAAAGAGACGAGACTAAAAGGGTACAGAAAATATAGGATACCTGCTATAAATATACATTCAGTGAACTTTGAGTATTAACCTGACATAGGAAGTTATGGCAGGCAGTCTCTAAGAGCTCTCTCCTTCCATGAGCCTTGCCTTCTGGTATTCATGCCCTTGTGAAATTCTTTCTGTCTTGAGGGTATGCCGGCCCTAGTGAGTCACTTCTAATCCACAAAATATGGCAGAAGAGGTAGGATATGGATTCCAAGATTAGGTTCATTGAAAAGATCATGGGTTTCCATTCCAGATGCTTCCTCTCATACTTTCTTACATTGCTGGTTTTAGGATGGCCAACTGTCACATCATGAGACAACGCTGAAGAAAGGTTAATATGAGTGAACAAACTTGGAAGTGGACTTTTGAAGCCTGAAAGAAGCCATATAAATGGACTTAGAAAAATACTTCCCCCAAGTTTGGTCTTCAGATGGAACTGTGGCCCAAGGAAATTTTGATTGCAGGCTTATAAGAGGTGCTCAATCAAAGGACCAGTTATGCCATACCTAGGTTCCTGATCCTTGAAGACTAATTTGCTAAATTTTGTGGTAAATTTTTTAGGTAGGAGTAGAAGACTAACACAGAAGGCATTTAATTTGATGGAGGCAATGAAAGTAGGTGTAATACATGGACCTTGGAGCATGTAAGAAATCTAATTTAACTATTTTAAGAGAAAGAAACAGTAATTGGAAGACGGAGAAGCGGTCTCCCTGAACCCAAGGACAGAAAGAGCAGCATGACTCATTGAAGAGTGGGAACAAATTAAAAGTTATTGTGAACCAGGTAGTGAGTCTCTTTACTAGACTGTTGCCTATGAAGACATTAATCTGTGATGGCTTACTTATGTCCCAGTGATTGACACATTCTATTTCTCCTTATATGTGAGAAAGTTGAGTACCCTTGGGTACATGTTGCAGTGGTTAGTTTTCCATGTCAATTTGAATGAGCTCAGGAGTGTCCGGATAGCTGGTCAAACAGTTCGAGTACATCTGTGAGAGTATGTACATAACGGTATTTGAATTGATAGACTGTGTGAAGGTTGCCATCACCAATGTAAATAAGTGTCATATAATCCACAAGGGGCCCAGATAGAATCAAAATAATGGAAGAAAGGTGAATTGTGTACTTTGGCTGGGACATCCATCTTCTGTCTTGGACACATGTAGTCCAAGATTTGGTGCCTTCAGACTCAGACCAGAAATTGTACCATTGGCTGCCCTAGTTCTTAGGCCTTTGAGTTTAAACTAGGACTATACATTGGCTCTCCTGTGCCTCTAGCTCACAGATCACAGATCATAGGGTTTCTCAGCCTCCATAATCATGAGGGTCAATGACTCAGGTAAATCTTTTTCAATATGTCTATGCCTATATCTCTGTAACTACATAATTTTCATCTATATCATTATCCTATGTATGTCTATCTATCCCACTGGTTCTGCTTCTGTAGGGAATCTGACATTTACCACAACAGAAACTAAAATTGCTATGTCTGAATTCCCAATTCATGGAGGAAAGCCCATCTTGGGTCAGCTGTCCCTTTTTTATCTTCCTAGCAGAGGAAACGGAGCTATAGGACTGGTTCTCCTTTCCAGAAAATTCTCTGGAAGAGAAGTATGGGAAAGTTCAGGCAGAGTAACAAACAAGTTGCTTTTTAAAAGCTTAAAAATTATTTTAAGCCTAGAAAGAAAGGAATTTGGAATTCAGAGCATTTTCTTCACACATCCTGAACTAGAGAACAAGGAATACATCACAGAGAATCACATTGGGTAAGTGGTAAGACATTGTTGGGCAGCTTCCTAAGAACCATTATTCTGTGAGGCTTCTGTTTCTTAGGAGATGAGCAAGCCAACTCAGATGGCTACCACTGCCCACCCCCAGCTTTAAAAGTACATAACACTAAAGGAAAGAGAAAACACAGTTGCATCCCCAAGACATCATAGAACTAGACATCTTGACTTAATTGGTGCTTATTGTGCAGTTAGGTGACTAAGGTCTCCAGCATGTGGATGGGAGGCACCTAGCCAACACTGAGTTCAGTCGGCCTTGAGAACAACCAAATGAGGCTTCCCCTGCCTTTCCAACAAAGTATGAATCTGGAAAGATGCAGAGCCACAGAAATTCAGAAGATCTTAGTGGTCTTATATCATCAAAGGCTGTGTGGAGAACCCACAAAACAGAATCATTTAAAAATGCAGCCCGTTTGGGGGCTGCAGAGATAGCTCAGTGGTTAAGAGCACTTGTTCTCGTAGAGAACCTAGGTTCAGTTTCCAGCATCCATATGGCGGCTCATAACCATCTGTAATTCCAATTCCAGGAGATCTGATCTCCCCTTTAACCTTCATGGGCACCAGCCATACACACAGTACACATACATACATGCAGGCAAAATACACATGCACATAAAATGAATAAATCTAAAAATAAATAGAACCCATTTCCCCCTCAAGACTGTGATGTCTTCTGGAGGAAGATTAGCAGTGTGACTGGCTTATCTTTCAAATGATAGCTTAGGGTGTGCTTTTACACACTATTGGTTCCTGCCTCTCTCCCTTCACACATGCAGGGACACACATACACACAAGATCACCTAATGCTTAATCTCGACAACAGCTTTCTCTCAGGCACTCAGAGGTCAGTCAGCATGCTGCAGACAGCATCCTTTTCGGGGAGCAGACCAATTAGCCTACATCCCACCTTGTGCCATTTGTATGTCACCATCTTCATCCAGTGTTTAGTAAAGATTCAGGTTCACATTTTTATTAATCTCAGTATAGAAACTCCATCCTTCATGTCACATTTCCATTAGCTGGAAGGAGAAATGGGTGGAAATAATTATCTCTGTTCAGGTCAAGCCTGAAATAGAAGGTGTGACTTAGATTTCGAATCTAATAAGAAGGTACCTTTCTAGGGCATAGGACTTACACAAAGAATACCGGTTGAATACAGTAGACAGCTTTTGCTCTGCACTGCTCTCCTTTCACAAAGAGAAGCATCATGTGTGCTAACGGACTAGGAACCCAGCTCCACCTTCATGATAGCAGGAAGCCACTTCCCTCACCAGGCCAGATGGATTAGTTAATGTCTGCTAAATGCTTTGAGATGAAATGTCTTCTGTCCCCAAGTACTCAGACTGATTCTAGCCCTAGGTATGATATCACAGGAGGGAAATGTAGTTCCTGGCTCTGAAGACGGCCTTTCTTTCTGGGAACTGTGATTGCTATGTCCTTCCCAATCAAAGGACAACACCTGGGAGAGGACACATGACACTGGGGCCCTGTCCAGTGGCCTCAAGGATGATATGAGAGGAGGACACAGTGAGAGAAAGAGACCATGGAAGCATGAATTATGAGAGGATAAATGGAGAGGAAAGAGAGAGGGGGAGGGGAGAGAAGAGGGACAGAAGGAGAGAGACAAACATATATATATATATACATACATATATACACAGTATGCATGTTTGCATATATAGAGAGATTCAATTATTATCAGAACCTGAGGGTTTTATCCTTCCCTTACATTTTTATAAAACCTGCTGAAAGCAAATGTAATGTGGTCTTAGAGAAGATAAGCTTCCCCTTAACTCAAACCAGCTGCCTTTCCCAGTTAAAGCAGCTGCCTTGCTTCACTCGCCTTTACATTATCTGTGTTCCTATTTGGTACTAACCAATACCTTGCTTAGTTTGTTGCATTTTTTGTAAATTTTAAAGCCCAGCCAAATGTGACTCTTGTGTTTGGCCAATATAGCTTTTTGGTTTTGCCTTTGTGGCCTGACTGTCCGCTTCTCTTGTGGAAAGACACGGGGCCTTCCCTCCTGTTACATGACCAGTCACCCCGCCAGGCCCCTCTGGGACTGTGTTCCTGTCTTTGTCTGCCGCCGCCGCCCAGAGACCCATCTCAGGCAGTTCTTGCACTGCAGCTGCGGTCTGGAATGCAGGCAGCTGAGGCTTGCTCTTCCCGTGGTCATGCTGAGCTTGCTAAGTTGGAGTCCCTTCTTTATCTGTGGGGAAGAGGCTACAAGGCAACTCAGATAATGAGCAGTGACAAGAGAGGGCTCCTGGCAGGGAAAATCTGACAAAGAGAAGGTGTGAGTACTGAGTACCGCTGAGTGTGTGAGTTACTCACCCTGGAGGCTGTCAATGCTCATGCCAGGGGACGCTCACCCAGAGTGAGCTGCACAGGTCACTCAGTCACTCATTCATGTTTTTCCTTTCTTTCTGTCTTTTCCTTCCTTCCTTCCTTCCTTCCTTCCTTCCTTCCTTCCTTCCTTCCTTCCTTCCTTCCTTCCTTTCTTCCTTTTTTCTCTCCCCTGCTGACCTCCCCCAACCCTCCTTCCCATCTTTCCTTCTTCACCACTTCTTTAATTTTTTATTTAATTTATGCACTGTGTGTGTGTGTGTATGTGTGTGTGTGTGTGTGTGTGTGTGTGTTCACATGAGAATGCACACACATGAAGGCCAGAGGAAAACTTGCTGAAATAGATTCTCTTCTTCCACCATGTGGATCCTGGGGATCAAACTCAGGTCATTATACTTGGTAGCAAGCACCTTTACCTGCTGAGCCATCTTGTGGACCCTTTTACATCCCCCCTCCATTTCTTTTAGTGTGTATTCATCTGTTCATTCTACAACCATTAATTATAATATATATTCATCATATATTCTCCTCAAAATGTATACTGAATAACTTCCATTTGATAGGTACTGTCCTAGGGCCTGTCCTTACAGTGATAAACAGGGCAAAGGTCTTGACTTCAAGAAATCAAGCACACACTCATATTATGGATTAGTCACAGTAATTGACTGTGGAGTAGCACGGAAGTTCTCTGGGTGCTCAGGGGAGGAGAGTCAGGTCCAGTTGAAAGGAATGCCAGAAACTTATGTAGAGGCAGTAACATTTGAATTGAGCTTGAAGAGGTTGAAGGCACTTTCTCCAGAGTGGTAGCGACTGAGTAGAAATGCATCTGGCAGCAGGTTCAAGATGGGTATGAAGGCCAGATGATCGAAAATGCCAAGTAAGCTGCTCAGGATGACTAGGGCACAGTCAAGTGACTAGGGACAAGGGATGAGACTGGAAACTGGAGAGTCCCATGATGCACCACTGCCCACTCTAAGATGGTTACTACGCCCAGTGTTCAAGGCCTCTTTGTAGAACTACAAGAAGGAAGGCTACCTGGATAGTAGATGAGTCTCCTTATCTTTTTTCTTCAACAATTCAATCTAGATTAGTCAGTTACAGTTGCTAATTTTCATCTAAGTATCTTTTATTCTACAGGCCAAACTCATACAGAAAAATGATGAAGATCAGTGGGTTTGAATTTGGGATTTCACCAATCAATACACTTTTCAAAACTCAAGGGGAGAGGCCGTAACAATGTGAACTCTGAATATTGGCAAGAAAGAAAATACTCACATTTTACAATTTATTATCACCATCTGTAGCCAAGGCTAATAATTGCCTGTTGACTATCCATTCTCCCCCTTCTTCCTGATAAACAGAGTGCTATATTACTTCCTGCAGTGACATAGCTAAGTCAACACCATGTTTACCAGCCCTTGTGGACATAAGAATGGAGTACCTGGGGACACACTTAAAGACACATGTATGTAGTCTGGTTGGCTTGGTTCTTTCCCCCCTTCTTTCTCCTCTCATCTTTCTATTTAAAATCAGCACATCTGTAGGAGCATGGTACACTAACGGGATACTGGCAGTCCCTCTGAGTAACTTGCACCTTTCCCTAGGAAGCTAGAAACAATACATCTGCCCTAAGCTTAGAGTTTTCCCAAGCTCTCTTAGTGTTTCTAGATCCCTCGGCTGCTGCCTGACTCAACTCTGATGCCTGTGTATGTGTGGAGGACATGAGTATGTCAGGCTTCCATCGACTTTTGGCCCTTCTCTCTGAGATGCCTCCTCCTCTTGCTGCCAGAGCTTTCCTTTGTGCTTTCTCTCTGCTAGCTTGGTATGATAAATGACACACGACCTTCTCATTTCATAGGTGGCACTGTGCCTTCTGTATTCGTTCCTGTTCAGCCAAGGCAGTATATAGTGCTCCAGGTATTTCAAAAGGGAGGAAACTAGGCACATGGAATTGATTATAAATGTGTTCAAGGGCCTGGGAGAAGGAATATATGCAGGACATGGAGAAGCACCACTCCAAAGCCCCTTCAAGGAAGGTCTTGTTGTCCCATCTGCTGGGAGTTGTGCAAGCAAACAGCCTCCAGCTGTCAGCCACCTTCAGGGCCTGCCTCTGTTTTTGAACAACAGCTTGCTCAAAGCCATGCTCTCTTGGGGCACTATTTTGGTCCACCGCCAGATAAGTGATGGGCCCTATCTTCTCTAGATCTCCCTGTGGGGTTTGCCAAGGCTTTCGCAGACCTGCATCCCACTTTTACTCACCCTTTGCCCAATCCTGTTCCCTCTTCTTCCTCCCTCTCACAAATGTGAAGCCTTAATAAATATCCAGCCTGCCAAACTCCAGCTCAGTGTCAGCTTCCAGAGAACCCAACCTGTGACATGAGGTAACCCAGACATTAGTGACTAATTGCAGGAAGTCACAGACACCCCAAGCTTGAGCTACAGAGCAGGAGGCAGGTCGCCAAAGCCCAGAGTCCACTTACCACTGACATGCCTGGAACATTTGACAGAGTTGGAACTGAGCCATGGCTGAAAATTCCAGAGACCTTTCTGAATCACACAAGTCACCAGAGCCTGGAGCTGCTTGATGCTGATTAAGATGCCACCAGAAATAGAAAACAGAAAAATGTCTGCTATCTTCCTTTTCCCTTCCCAGTACCTACCTGTTCTTCCAGTTAGCAGAAACTGCCTGGACATCCACTGGCAAAGGAGGCCAAGCAATTGTTTTTGTAGGATTCCAACCCTCAGTGACACAGGGCAGAAAGGCAGCCACAGAGCTGAAGGAACAGAAGCAGATGACTCACAATACACTCTAGCCTCAAGTCTGTACCTTATGACAAAAGGACTGAAGAGACAGGGTGGTCGTGAGTATGCCAATGAGGCCCGAGGCCTACCTAACAAGGTGACTGCAGCCTCATGAAGGACTCTGAAGTAAAGAACTGAACTAAAGTTGTATCCTGTCTCCTGACCCCAGACCCATCAATGTTATGTTGCTTGAAGCTACTAGATTTGTGGGAATTTGTCACGCAGCAGTAGATGACTAATCCAATGAGTGATGAATGATGTGGGATGGAAACACCCGGGAAAGCGTCTTAGATGAAGTTTGGAATGAAGAAGAATTTTTCAAAAGGGAACAAGAGTATAGTCATCAGAGTGAACAGCAAATACTAGTTCCTAGGGGAGGAAGTGCTTAGTTGGTGCCAAGATCTACTGGTTAGTATTACTAGACTCTAACATAGGGGGGTACATGGTAAGAGATGAATCCAGAAAGTCAAGAAAACTTAAGAGCAGCTTTCATGATTCCCTGGGCATTAGAATCCTAGAATTAACCAGGCATATGAAAAAATCCTGATGCTTCTTATCATGTGCAGAGGTTCTATTGAAATGAATGTGGGATGCTGTTGTTGACATAGGGATTCTTTTTAACAAATTCTTCAGGTGGCATGGAGGAAATGGAGTGAGGTCCTTGCCTTGGGTAAAAAAATTTAAATGGACATCCCAAAACCTCAGTAACTGGGCTGGAGAGGTTGCTCAGTGGTTAAGAACATTTGCCGCTCTTACAGAGAATCTGGGTTCAGTTCCCAGCACACACATGGCAGTTCACAACTGTCTATAACTCTAATGCCAGGGCATCAATGCCCTCTTCTGATCTCAATGGGAACTTCATGCATATAGAACACACATACATGCATCCTAAGTGCTCAAACACATAAAATAAATTTTTTAGGAAAATAAAACCAAAAGAATTCTCATTAATTAAGATAAATTATGCTCAAATGCAATATTTTAAGAAATCAGGATAATGCCGAAACTCCACAATGAGAAAAAGAAAATGTTTAAAGAAAGATAGACTCCTTAGAAGTTGTAAGGTACAACCAGCATTGAGAACCACTGCTCTAGACCTTAGAGGAACTTGAGTACCATCTTGAGATTTGTACTGTGCCAAAGAACCAGGATTGGGCATTTAGAAACAAGAAGGTATCAACAGATGTCTAGCTTGGAAAGTTGCTTTGGTTGTTGAGTGATAAGTAGGTGGGGAATGGCAGATACATGTGACAGGATTTTAAGACCAGAGGGATGCAGACCAACCGGAAAGATACTGCACAAATCCTACTGGAAAGTGATTTACTATGTACTAAAATCAATCACAACAAGGAGTTAGAGGAGAAGCAGAATGAATCAACATTATGCCGGAGCTGACTGACTGGCTTGCAAGGGTGAACTGTACACATCTCATCACCAGTTCCATATTCAATGACAACATGTCCTTAGCTTCTGTATTTGCATAGCAGAAATTGGTAAACATTCCGAATCAGAAGAATGACAAATTGTTTTGTGGTTTTATTGTTGTTTGGATGGCTTTTGTTTTTGTTCTACTGTTGTTGTTAGAATTGCTTCTTAAATATTTGCCAGTGTATCCATGGCTGAGGACCATGTTTATAAATATGAGAGAGGATTTGATGATGAATTAGACATGGAGGATGTAGTGGTTTGAATGAGAAATGTCCTCCGTAGTCTTGGCATTTTAACACTTGGTCTCCAGATGATGGCACTGTTTGAGAGTAGTTTTGGACATGTGGCCCTGCTAGAGGAAGTACATCACTTGGATGGGCTTTGAAAGTTTAAATCTTCAACCTACTTCCAGTTGCCTTTCTCTTCTTCCTGCTTACAGTTCAAGATGTGAGCTGTCAGCTTTCTGTCATAGCCATCGTGTCTGCCACTTGTTTCCCTGCCTCTTCTCTGCCATCATAGACTGTTATTCATGTAGAATTGTAATCCCTAATTAACTCTCTCTCTCCTACAGCTTGTTTTTTTTTCATAACGTTTTATCAAAGCAACAGAAAAATAACTAATACAGAAGGAGGAAGGCCCAGAATAGCCCATAAAATGACAGTTTGGTGTAAGTAACTAAATTATAAAATTTGAATCTAGGGAATTGTGCCCATATTGACAGTAGCAAAAGGTGGTGTACAAGGAGGCATCTATGGTCATTCTCAAACTCATAAGTTTTACAGCTACCTATTGTTATAAGTAAAAGCATCTCTGGAGAGTCACAAGCCCAGATTTCAATATGCTTAGAGTTTGAGAAGCAAGCTTACTAGGAAGGAAGTTTTGAAGAAGTCAGCTGCCAGCCAGACATGAGAAACAGTGCAAGTAAGACATATAGAAAGAAAGTAAGCAAGGTAAAAAGCCCTGAGGTAAAATATAGATGAAGAGAAACAGGTTAAGTTATAAGAGGTAGGAAGAAGCAAGCCTAAGCTAAAGCTGAGCATTCATAATTAATAAGTCTCGTGTCATGATTTTGGAGCTAGTTGGTGGCGCAAAAGAAAACCTGGTACAGTGTGGCCTTGTTAGAGGAAGTGTGTCACTCAAGGTGGGCTTTGAGACTTCAAATGCTCAAGCCAGGACCAGTGTCACTCTCTCTTCCTTTTGCCTGCCAATCCAGATGTAGAACTCTCAGCTCCTTCTCCAGCACTATGTCTGCCTGCACACCATCATGCTTCCTGCCATGACAAAAATAGACTAAACCTCTAGACTGTAGACCAGCCCCCAATTAAATGTTTTCCTTTATAAGAGTTGCTGTGGCCATGGTGTCTCTTCATAACAATAGAACATTGACTAGGACAGTCTGTGACTTTTAGGAGAATATATCTAAGAAGAAACTAAGGGAATCTTTAATATGGAGCTCACTCACTTGGGGACCACATAAGATGTTGCAGGATGAGTACTATGTGCTTACCTGGGGACCAGATTGAGTGTGTTAATTCTAGGGTCTGGTTTGCCAATAATTTATTGGCTAACTGAGGATAATTCATTAAATCTCTTAGTGCCTTATTTTCTTTATTTGTGAGATACTTTTACTTCATTTCTCATCTTAAAGTGTAATTAGGATGATAAAATGGCATAATAGATGTTAAGTTTCCCCTCTTCTCAAATTTAAAGGAACTCTCCAAATGTAAAAATGTGAGCACACTATTATAAAAGATATGATATTAAAGGCATTGTGCCAATCATTGGATAATCTTGAATGACCTGGTTAGACCACTATGAAGTTATTATAACCAATGATTTTTCCTCTAGCTCAGAGAATTTTAGAAACTGGCTAGGCTTAAATTCTATGGATAATAGTACACTGAAATTTTGTGTTGTTTTTCAGTTCTGACTTTAGTCTTCTGGAATTTAAGAAATTACTGCTGTGCTTCATTATAAGGAAATACATTTGGTATCATGATAAAAGATTTCAGCTTGCCTACTTGTGCTTAAGTTCAAAGTTTCTCTAGATATATTATCACTTAAACTAGGGAGAAACAATCTTCCTTAACAAGAGCACAAGGCCATGACCTTGCCTACATGATGGGCAGCTAATCCACTTAAAACCAGTGACTGGCTTTGTATAATTTATAAGAGCCCATGAAAAGACAGGCCTCCATAGATTAATATTTCAGCTGTCTTCCCTTCCATTTCATCCTCTGGATGTGGCAGCAACAATCACATGAATCATTCCTGAACTGAGTCGATATCAAACATCCAGAGCTTCATCTGCATTCGATGAAGGTCCAACTCACTCAAGGGAAGTTCCAGAAGACTTTCAAATACATGGGTAATTTGCCTTTGACACCTCTTACCTCAACCTGAATATGCTGGCTTTAAGAAAAAACACTTTTAAACTCACATATATGTGTGTGTGTGTGTGTGTGTGTGTGTGTGTGTATAAAACTTTAAATTCTTATTTAGAGGTGGGAAACTGATTGTCTTCCTCATGAATCAGCAGGCTTTGGAATAGTTTGACCATGAGTATGATAGAATCTTGTTATGTCTGTGAAGTCCAAGAACAGTCTATATACTATTAGGAATATGCCTCTCTGTCTCTTTAAATGTTGATTATCTAGGTACTCTCTCTAATGATGCCCCCCTTCAGAAGCTAGCTGTTATAGTAAGAGAGACTCAAGCAACCAGAGGAAGTCTTATATGGATATAGATGTTCTGGCCAGCAATATTGAGGAAGCCAAGCTTTTAAATTAGCACAGCCATGGATTCATCAAGCCACTTAAGTCTCCCTACTGAGACACATTGTGAAACAGGGACATTACAGAGCCATCTCAACTGTCTGTATCTGAAATGTTCACCAGCAGAACCCATGCACATAATAAAATTGTTGTGGTTGATACCTCTGAGTTTTCAGTAGGTTATTATATGACAATTGATAATTAGAACATTGAATGACTTTCTTTTTCTTTTCCAAGTACATGAAAAATTATTGGCTGGATCAAAGAGGACAAACGTCTTCAAAATAAGTAGACTGTACTAGGCCTTTGACTAAGATCCAACACAAGGCCCTTAGTGGCAACTCTATCAGGGATGTCCAACTTTTTGACATCATGGCATGATGTTGTCATCCACAAAGTTCATGTTTCAAAACTGCATTATCAAGAAAAAAATCAGAAAAGTTTCATAATGTCTTAAGTAACTTTATGATTTTGTGTCAAGCCCTGTTTATAGCTAACCTGGGAAGCATGTGATATGTTTCCCATGGGACACATTGGACATGCCTGGTTGATTGTTCTCTCTGTGTTGACTTCTGGGTAGAAAGGTCATGTTTTAGTGCTAAATTTCCTTTGTCCCGTCTTGTCAGGTTTTTCACGGTTCATTTGCCAATCACATGTTTATCAAACTAATCTTTATTGAGTTCCTGCTATGTAGAGGGCATACTTCTACATGTTCAAGACATGATGGTCCACATAGAGGACCTCTGTCTTTCTAGAGGCTGTGTACAGTGAAGGGGCATTAATCTTTTTCATACTACATACCTTTTTGACATCTAGTGAATGCTCTTAATCATTTGCCAGAATTGGGTTTTCAAATCCATTACACATAAAATAGTCAAACTCATAAAGGAAACTAATATTGCATCAATTACTAAAATATTTTTTAAACACTGTGATATAGTAATGTATGTGTTTTTAATTAATACATTAATCAGATCTAGTGGTGAGTTAATTAATTTCATGGAGAAGATGAGTAAAAATAGAACACTGGTATACTTACAAAAGATGTATGATGAAAAACATATGTGGCATCTTGGTAACAAAGTCAAAAGTAAACAATGCTATTATAGCCTGTTACCTACATAGTTAATACAAGGAAGACCTAATTTTTTAACTTTTTATTGATTTATTGTGGATTTCACATCATGCATCCCAATCCCATTCATCTCCCTGAATCTTTGCATCCATCCTCTTTGCTTGCAACCTCCCCCGCCAAAACAAAACAAAATATAATTTAAAAGAAAAGAAAAAAATCTTGTCATGGAAGCCACAGTGTGACACAGTGAGTCACACAGTATACCCTTTAGTCCATACATCTTTATTTGCAAGTGTTCACTGCAATGAGTCACTGGTCTGATTCGAGGCCTCTGGCTTCTGCTGGGCCATCACTGGGACTCCTATTGGACATTCTGCTGTTGCCCAGGGTCATGAAGATCCTGCAGCTTTGGATCTGCAGGACTGGCCCCTTCACCTGCTCCAGCAGATCATAGATGAGGTGGATGTTGGGATGGGCCAATTCATACACCTAGTTCTAGCCCTGCATGGTAGCTGGGTTGGTCAGCCCACCAGCTTTCCCTCATCCTTGTCACCAGGGAGAGCTCTCCAGCACCCTGCTGGCTAGCTCACCCTATGCAGCAAGCAGCAAGGGATGGTGCCAGTTCTCCTGCTCTGACACCCTTGAGGTCAGCTTACCCACACCTACACCACCAGGGCTAGCTCTACTGTGTTGACTAGGCAAGGTTCAGGGGTCCACTTTCCTGAGTGCTGCAACTGGTGAGGAGCAAGGCCAGCTCTCTTGCTCTCATGCATCTGAGGCCAGCTCTCCTGCCTTCCGAAGGTGGCAAGGGGCAAGGGGGAAAGGGCAGCTTTCCCTTGCCCACGCCACCACCTGGCAGGTGGGGGTGGGGTCAGTACTTCCACTCAAATGCCTTCAGGGAGAGCTCACCTGAGCCCCACCCCTCCTGCCAATAGGGTCAGCTCTACTATGCTGTGTAGGGGAGGTGCAGGGTCTGCTCTCCTGAGTGCTGCAGCTGGTGAGGGGCAGAACCAGCCCTTCTCCTCTCATGGCCCAGGGACCAGTTCTCCAGCCTGCCTCCAGAGGCAAGGAGTCGGGAGAGGCATCTTGTCCTGGACCACACTGCCAGCCACATGACAGACAAGTAGTGGGGACAGCTCTACCATGCTCACGTTTTCTTGGGGCCGACTGCCTTGCCCCCATCGACAGGGGAAACTCTACTGTGCTGTCCAGCTGAGGTACAGGGCCAGCTTTTCCAAGTGCTGCAGCTGATGAAGGGCAGGATCAGATCTCCTACTCTCTTGACCTCGGGACCAACTTTCCCATGTGCATCAGGTGGTGAGGGGTAAGGGGTGAGGGACAAGGGGTAAAGGGCAAGGGGCAAGGGGGTGCATCTCTCCCTCATCCATGTTTCAGCGTGACAGATGAGTAGTGGGTCCAGCTCTCCCATGCTCCATGTTCTTGAGGCCAGCTCACTTGTGCCCCTGTTGATAGTGAAAAGGCCAAGCAGATGCCACAACAGGCTGCTCAGTGTGCTATCAGAGATCAGGCCTCAATTTCAGTTTCCTGAGACTTGAGCAAGCAGTTTCTGGGAGGGCCATGAACAAAAGACATAGTCCTTGCAGTAGCTCCCTTTCTTCATGTACTCTGACTGCTCAAGGTTCAGCCAGTTGTTTACTGTCTGGGAACCCTCACCAACATAGAGTAACGTGCATGGGTCAATGTGAACGTGTGAGGCCAGCCAGCCTCCATGGCAGCTCAAGGACAGAGCCTGGGACTTGTCCAGGCCTGCCCAAAAGTGATAACTGTAACCCCCAACCAGTAAATTTAAAGGCTACACACCCTCACCCAATCATATGATGCAAAGGCTTGTATCACTCTTTCTGTGGTTTTTGCCTTTAAAAAGCTAGCTTCACAAAGAAAGAGTAATTCCTCCCTGCCTCTTGCTGCAATGAAAGCTGTTGGATGAGTTCCCTGCCTAGGCTTGTACCTGCAATAAACCTTGCTTTTGCATTCTGGATTTCTCGAGTCTCTGGTGGTCTCTTTGAGGGTCTTAACCTGGGCATAACAGATAGGGTCAGCTCTACTGTGCTGCCCAGTCAGGGTGCAGGGCCTGCTCTCCAGAGTGCTCCAGCCAGTGAGAGGTGGGGCCAACTCTGTGCAGCCTTATTCTTTTGGCCTTAGGTGGTAACAGGAGCCACAGACATCAACACAGACCCTGGCTGTGTCAGGGCCATGGACCCAGACATGACTTTTGGCAGTAGCCCAGCCCATGGCCCCAGGTGGCAAGCAGGTCACTCACCTCAGCTTTCTCCTCACCACCTTCACCTATTCAGATCTGCCTCTCTCCACAGGACAAGAATCATATGTCACTCTCTCTCCCATACCCCACTATATATTGCTCACCATAATGGAGCTGACTGCTTGGTGCCTCAAGGTGCCTGGCAGGGCTGTGGTTCCTCCCCTGACCCAGGGCAAGCAGTCCCAGGCAGGCTTGTGGGTCTTCTGCTTGGTTCTACCGGTGCCAGGTAGGCTCATGTTCTCTCTTCCTCATCCAGGACAGGCAGCCCCAGGAGGGTATGTGAGGGAAGACCTAAAGTTTAATAAGACTTAATAAAAGCAAATATATACACACACACACACACACACACACACACACACACACACACACACACACACACACACATACACACACACGCACACACATCTAAATACATTTCAAATTAGTCAATGTTTTTTATGGTCTATGTAGCTGAAGTTAAAATCCCTGACAGATATTAATGAAATGCTAACACTAATCTACAATAAACTGTAGTGTCTGTTATATGAATGTTTTCCCGAGATTGCTATAACAAATGACTATAAACTTAGTGGTTTAAGAAGAAGGAATTTATTCTTTTTTAGTTCTAGTTTCTACAGGTCCCAAATCACCATCATTGCGCTATGCTCTTTTCCTTGACTCTTACAGTGTCTGGTAGCTTCTGGCCTGTATCGATTTGTGGACATATCTCTCCATTCTTTAAGACCAGAACCTCCAAGACTCCTCTCTCTCTCTCCCTTCATGTGGCCTTCTCCTCTGTGGAGTTCCCTCTGGTATCTTTTTTTTGGGGGGGGGGATACATTTAATTACATATAGAGACCATCTGGATAATCCAAGACAATCTTCTCATTCAAGATCATTAATTTAATCTCATCAGCAAAACCTTTGCCATATAAAGTAATACCTTCAGACTCCAGAGATTAAGATATCTTTTGAGGGTCCATTTTTTTTTCACTCTATCACAGTGACTTGGAGTCCTCATTCAATCTGGGGAGTGATGATGTGCCAGTAATAGGTTTCCTGAGGAAGAGAGCTGATAACTTGTGGAAGACTGAGAATAAGCAGACGAAGGAAGTGGACAAGGCAGGGAGAGTACTTGAAAAAACTCACATGCTGTAATGTCTGTGTCACATGCTGGACATAAAAGACTTCATTGTTTAAATGCCCCTTACAAACTTCATGGTGCTGTGTGATTTCCACTATGACAGCATTAGGAGGTGAGACCTTTAAGAGGTGAATGTGGCGTAGAATTAGAGAGATGCCAATGGCTAAGAGCACATGCTGCTCTTGCAAAGGATGTGAGTTCATTTCCCAGCACCCACATCAGGCGGCTCACCACCACCTGTAACTCCAACTCCAGGAGACTTTGACACCTCTGGCCTCCACAGGCACCTGCACTCACATGCCCATACTTCTGACACAGACAGCACAATACACATAGTTAAATATAATAAAAAAGAAATCTTCTGAAAAGGAGATGATTAGGTTGTAGGAGCACTGTCTGTCAATGAAATAATATCCTTAACCTAGGAGTAGGTTAGTTGTAGAGGGAGTTTCTTTATTGTGAGAGGAAGCTCACTATCACCCACATTTTCATCAGAGAGCATTCTCCACTTATTCCACTACAATAAGAAGGCCTTTACTACTTTGCCAGCACCTTAATATTGGACTTCTCAGACTCTAAAACTGTAAAAAAATTGCTTGAGCTTTATAAATTACCCAGTCTGTAGTACTTTGTTGTAGCAGCAGGGGGAAAAAAAAGACTAAGACAAAATGCATCCAGTGTATCTTGGAGCCAGAGGAGGTCCAGGTGGAAGGCACAGTGACACTTAGTAGAGGACAGTGGAAGCCACTCCTTGAGCTATCTTACTAGATTCAGTTCTTTCCCTTAGAACAGTGAGAAGACATAGGTTAAGTGGCATATACTCCGTGTTTTGCTTTCATAGCTATGACAAGATGCCCAAGAGAAACATTTAAAGGAGAAATGCTTTCTTCAGAGTTATGGCTTTGGTGCTTTCTGTTGGCAGTCGGTAGCTCTGTTGATTCTGGGCCCATGGTGAGGCAGAAAACGATGGTAGCATGGGTGTGTGGGAGAGGCTCCTCACACTGCACAGATAGCACACAGGGATGGGGGAGGGACCAGGGATGACTTACAATTTTCCCTTTGGACCAACTTCCTCCAGCTAAGCCCACCTTCTAATGTTTCTATCACCTTCCAATATAGCACCACCTACTGGAGACCCAGCATTCAACACATCAGCCCAAGGAGTAGAGTTCTCGGAGCTTTGTTTAAAAGTCATTTTGGTTTTTAATAATGTTTTTTATTTTTTAATTTTATTTATGCATGCATGTTTTTGCAGTGTATATGCTATATGTGTACAGGTGACCAGGGTGGCCAGAAGAAGGAGTAAGATCCATTGGTGTTGGAGTTACAATTGTTTGTGAGCTACCATGTGGGTGCTGGAATACAAACTCAGGTCCTGTGAAAGTGCATCTCTTCATTCTCAAGATCATTTTGGTTTAAGTGAGGAGAATCACTTATGGGATATGGTGTTTTGAGAATGAGTGGTGAGGGGACCTAATTTAGAAGTTGTAGCAGCTGAGATTGGTGTCTACCCTAATTGTCATCATAGAACCTACATCCAGCGATTGATGGAAGCAGATGCAGGGACCCACAGCCAAGCACTTAGCCAAGATCCTGGAGTTCAATTGAAGAGAGGGAGGAAGGATTATAGGAGCAAGTGGGGTCAGGATCATGCTGGGAAAAACCACAGAGATAGCTGACCCAAGCTATTGGAGCTCAGGGACTCTGGACTGACAGCTGGGGAGCCTGCATGGGACCGAACTAGGCCCTCTGAATGTGGGTGAAAGTTGCGTGGCTTGATGTGTTTGTGGGTCTGTGGCAATGGGACCAGGACTTATCCCAGGTACATGAACTGGCTTTTTAGAGCCCGTTCCTTATGGTGCGATGCCTTACTCAGCCTTGATGTAGCGGGAGGGACTAGGTCTGGCTCCACTTGGTATGCCAGCCTGTGTTGACTACCCAAGGGAGGCCTTACCCTCTATGAGGAGAGGATGGGGGGATGGGGAAGGTGGAGGGAGTGGGACAAGAGGAGGGAGAGGGAACAGGGGGTGGTATGTAAAAGAAAAGAAAATGTTTTAGATAAAAAAAATTATAAAAAAGGACATTTCACTATTGCCTTTATTTACAGTTCTTTGGTTGTTTTGTGAGGTGTTATCTCCTAGGCTTACAAGCTATTTAGATTTTTTTACGAATTGGTTGTTTGTGTTCATTTCTCATCTTCATTGGGTTGCCAATATTTCCATTTCTGCAGTATAGTAAACATTGAAAATATTTTACCATTTTTCAAAAAAAAAATAGAAGTTGTGGCAGGATACCAGCTAGAGATGAAAAAGAGTCAGGATTCTGTAGAGTAACAGATTTATTAGAATGACATACAAGCTGTGGTCCAGCTAATCCAACAATGGCTGCCTATGAACAGAAGGTTCAAGAATCCAGTAGTTGTTCAGTCCAGGAGGTTGGATGTCTCAGGTGGTCTCCAGTATATGCTGGAATACCAAAGAAGTAGGCTCTACTGACAGTGGAGGAATGGACTCACTAGCAAGGTGAAGGCAAGCAGGCAAGGAGCAAAAGCTTCCTTCTTCCATGGCCTTATATAGACTTCCAGCAGAAGGTATGGCCCAGATTACAGCTTGATGCCACCTCAAAAGATCTGGATTAAAGGTGTGTCTTCCCACCTCAAAGTTCCAGATTAGAAGTGGATCTTCCCCCTTCAAATTAAGTAAAACCCCTCACAGGAGTGCCCCCATTGGGGGTTTTAGTTAATTCCAGATATAGTCAAGTCAACAACCAAGAATAGCCATCACACTTGGTGTAGGGATGAGTTTGAAAGCATATTAAATCAGTGAGCATTTTAGAAAGCCTAGCAAGTCAGGACATAGTGAAAGTTTCATTAGCAGTGCAGAAAAATATGAATAAACCTAAACATGACTATAAGAAGTGAATTATGCTTTATTCTACTACGTTTAACCTAATCTTGTTTGAAGTGGTAGAAAAAATCTCAGTTACTAGTCACTATGCCCTTTTCAAGGCTGTGTAAAGGTTTGAGTACCATATGTTGCCCAGACATCTGAAGGAACCTGAGCATGTGTGCAAGTAACTCAATGTTACTACTGGTATACAAATACATCCCTTGTTAAAGCCTCCATAGGCTCTTATAAAGGTTTAAGTGGGAGGGGGTGAGACAGGGATTTTCTGTGTAGCCCTGGCTGTCCTGGACCACACTCTGTAGACCAGGCTGACCTTGAACTCACAGAGATCGCCTACCTCTGCCTCTGCTTCCCCAGTGCTGGGATTAAAGGCATGTGCCATCACTGCCGGGCTGATTTAAGTTATTCTTATTTATGTATATGTTTATGGGTAATGCACATGTAATGTGAAAACTGGAAGAGGACATTAAATGCCCTGGAGCTGGTGTTACAGGTGGTTTACAACCGCCTGTAACACCACATGACATGGGTGCTGGAAACAAACTTAGGTTCTCTGTAAAAGCAGCAAGGGGCTCTTAACCATTGATCTATCTCTCCAGCCTGCTATATAGACTCTTGAAAGCTGTTATGGCCATTAGGGACAAGCTGAGCCAGAGTCATTTGCCCAGGCTCTTAAAGCCATGGCTCTTGGTATTTAGCGATGACTCCCTTGAAATTACAAAATAAGCGATGCCAACGACAGTTTCTGGGTTCTTGTGACAGACAGTTATGGCCACCAGAAACTTTGAGATGGAGAGGTATTACCTGCCCTTCCTACAACCTGCCAGCACAATGTGAGTCTAAGAACACACTCCGTCGCTTCCATGGGCATTTATTAATTTAAAAAAGGAAGCATGAATGCAGTTTATACAACCCATAGGCTTTGGAATCCATCAGTCTCAGTTCTTGCAGGTGTTCCAGTCTCCTTCTTACTTAGAATGTTGAGGACAATTTCAAACTTCCTATGACGAAATTCTCAAGTCTTGAACTAAGAGACGCTTTTATCTTCAAGGCTGGATACAGGAACATCTAGAGGTTTAGCCTAGGGCTGCCTGTGGACATGGACTCTGGCTTCTTACATTCTTCTGTTCTAACCATGTCCTCAGCTGAGTTTTCCTTTAATCTGGCATTCAGATGCGTGTAGTCCAATGAAGAGGTGAAGGAAGCACTGGAAAGAGTAAATAAGTGAATCCCAGGAAGGCCAGCAAGTAAAAAGAGTATTGAGGCAATCACCACTACTGGCAACTTCAGCTTAAATCTCCGGGGCAATGCTGGGAGCCATTCGTTCACTAAGAGGCGAACGTATGCTTCTGAGCTATCCCATCTGAGAGGGGAGGAAGCTGGGGGTATTTATTTACCAGCTCTGATTAGCTATTTATCAAGGGATAATCAGAAGGAATCGGATTCCTGGCTCTTTTGGCTGGCCACTTGGGCAGCAAAGTGGGCTCTAACAACAAAAGAAAACTAATAGATTAGGAAGTGCATATGCTGGCATTTGGCAGAGATGGCATTCTGGCATGCCCAAAGCGTAA
The DNA here is from genome assembly GCA_001675575.1 of Neotoma lepida. Lineage (NCBI taxonomy): Eukaryota > Metazoa > Chordata > Mammalia > Rodentia > Cricetidae > Neotoma > Neotoma lepida. The sequence goes on from LZPO01089909.1 coordinate 1,569,779, forward strand.
GGACAGTGGGACATGGATGACATGCTTACAGCATCTGCTGCAGGTGCAAAAGGAGCCCATTGCAGACATTCCTTCAGCTATCTAATAGGTGACTCGTTTTACCAATAAAAACCTATTCTGATGTTCACTATAGAGTAATTACAGGGAAAGCTTCTAATGTAGACTGAAACCCCATCAATGGTGGGCTTGTAGTAGCCTGCCCTGGGTGCCGGTGGGATTTCAACTGAGCGCTTCTAGATTAGGAAATCTCCAACAGGCAAATGACGGTCCCCTGCAGTTGAAACTTGAACTATTTATATATATGTTTGTATGTGTGTGTGTGTGTGTGTGTGTGTGTGTGTGTGTGTGTGTTTA
>LZPO01089909.1:1570912-1590479 GCA_001675575.1 Neotoma lepida
TAGAACAATTTCATTCCCGATGTCTGTAAAGCCAGACTGGAGTTGTTCTTCCTAACACACACTGGGTATTATTCACTCCACACATGGCTCCAAAGATACTGCAACACCAGGCTTGTGCACCATTGAACTATAAATTAATATCTTTGTAAATTATCCCTGTGCATTTGAATGAACTTATGCTCTGTGCTTTCATTAAAAGAAAAGGGTAGTTCTAGAACATAACGTAGATGAATGTCAGCACAGCAGCATAGCTACTGTCTACTGAACGCCTGCCATGTTTCAAGGTCTATGACAAGGCATATATATTTTTTCCTCACGTAGTTTATACAAAGTATGGTTGTTTTACTGCTTTTACAGACAAAGAAACTGATTTTCCTACAGATTCTTCGAAGTTTTCTTTTTATTTACAAGAAGCAAAGTTATTTGGCAAGGAAAGAAAGCCAAAGGGGGAGAGAAAACCCAGAAACCCTTGAAATCCTTTTGTCAGTACATAACTTATAATCCTTTGATTCTATCATCACTCCTCCACTTTTTCTAGTCTACTTGTGCATTTATTTTGAGAAGACAAAGTTGGGCTCTTTCTGTAGCAGCCTTGTTTATTTATCTGAAAATAGGAAGGATAATTTTCCAACAAGTGTTTTCTTGAGCTGCATCTCCCTTGTCCTTCACCAGGGCAACCCTGAAGCATACATGCTTCAAATAATTCTGACTATGAAGACTTGGAAGTCAAAGGGGGAGGGCAGCTTAATTGTGCAACTCTTGTGTGTGCTTCTGTAAAGGTTTTGGCCTACAGTTTACAGGCCATAAAAACCTTCCATGCTTTGTTAAACAGCCCTCCTTGGCTATCCATCAGATTGAGTATCCCAATCGAAATTGTAGTACTTTAAAACTTGAGCCCATTCTCATTGGTTATCTGGGACCATATTGAAACTCCACACATTCTCATTGGTCATCTGGGACCATACTGAAACCCCACACATTTTGCTCTTCCTCTTTCCTACTTCTTTCTCTAAACACACTACTTTGAGGACTCTAAGGATGAAACATCATTTTCTAGTGGCTCTCACTAGAAGGTTAAAAAACCTTCTCCATTTTTCTCGCCAACCTTCCCACAGTGCCCAAATATCTTAGGTTTGAGTCCCAGGCAAGTGAGCACATTCCCTGATTAGGGCAAAGAGGAGACTTGGCATCTTCTCACCCTTCCTCACTATGGCAAGAGGCTGAGGTTGGCCACTGTTGGGGCAGGAGAGATGAGGAGAACTTGGAGCTCATGCAGCAAGGAGTGGGTAGCCTCACCGCTGGCAGCCATGCACTGCAGCTCTTTTCAGGAGCACACAAGGGCCTTCTCCTGCTGTAGTCTGCAAGCCAGGCTTACAGAAGAAGCATTTCAGGGCAGGGGTTGGGATGGATCTATGTTTACATTCCCAGCCCCTCTCACTGATTATTGAAAGAATGAATGCTTGATTGTATAATTTCTATGAACATGTTTTCCAGAAGCAACCAGCCATTTTGACCTCCAATGACGTAACTGCTCAAAGTGGGTTTCATACCTACCTCAGTGACAGGTTTAGCCTAATATTTTCCTGCAAAGCAGACTTAACTATTCCCTTCATTTCCCAAGCCTAGCCTGCAACAGCAGTTCAGAAGAGAGGTTCGAATCACATCTTTGCTTGTTTGTTTACCCTCTATCAACTTCAGCCAAGACCCTCATCCCAGTTCCCCTACCAGTGACATCTAAGCAATCTGAGAGCCACACTTCCATTAAGTGACTTTTTATACTAAAGCCCTAGGTGTAAGGCTGATCAAAGTTATGACTATGGATGAAGATGAAGGTGCCCCAGACACACACGTTTCCCTGCCCTAAACCTGGGGGCAAATGGAATCTTGGACTCCAGGGACATACTTTAAAACCAACAACCAAAGACTTAATGCAAAACTTTATACCCAGTGTTTCTGAATCTGTTTCCTAACGTGAGCCTGTTTCTGCCATATCCTGAGCATTAACACTCACACTGCTTCCTGTTAGAGACAAGAAAACATCATCAAACCTTAGTTTGAATGCAAGGTCCTTAGCCTAGATGCAGCTTTCATTTTCATACCTAGTTGCTACGTGTTCTCTGTGTTCAACCTCTTTAAACTTCTCTTTCTTCTATGAATACTCCCAAGATATTTCTCAACAACATACTTTTCCATATGTTCGCATCTTCCATTTTCATAGTTCCATTTTGAAGATTTATTCTGTGAGGATTTTTTGCTTCTTTGTTTCCAGAGTAGGTTGTGAGTTTCTTGAGGACAGGGACTATGTCACTCAATTCTGTACTACAAAGTGCTCAACCCAGTTCTTAGTACAAGAGCAAGTGACTAATAAGTGTTGGCAGAGTAAATGAGTGAGTCAAAACTAGAATGGAGCATGATGGGTTGGTGCCATCAAAACCAGGTTCGCAGGGAAAGTGAGACCCCAGTTGAGTTCTGTAACATAAAAAGGATTGCAATAGGTGAAAACATGTTGTACTATCTTAATTCACTGGTGACCTTGGCTCCAGAGAGTCAAGATGATTGTCCTGGCAGCCTTTATCCAAGAAACCTCAATCTGTATCAAAACAGGTATCTTCAAGGCCTTCGTTTTCCTGAGTATATAAACAGGCTGGTCTCCAGTGTGAAAATGGCCCTCACTTAGCCACAGTCACTATGCTCCATCTCCTTTCCACTGAAACCAGCATCTATCCATTTACACTCTTCTCATCCCTGGAGACATCTCCTGAGTCCCTTATCAACTAACTGATTTCTGATTAGATTTTCACTGGCAGGTGGGCTAAAGTGTCTCTTCCTGGTTCCACATCTTCAGTAGGGGCTGTTATTCTATTATAGTGCTGCGATAAACATTCTGGCCTTCCTCCAAAATGTCGGGGTACCATTTGCTAGAACCTGAGGTTATGTTAGAGACACAGTCAAAGTCACCTTGCAAGAGTGATTAAGGATGTGGTGGTTGAAAATGTGCCCTGGATTATCTTCCTGTGTACAGTGTAATCACAAAGGTCTTTAGGAGAGGGAAGCAGGGGATTGGAGTCTGTAGACCATGTAGAGACAGGTCAGACTGATGCAAGGAAAAGCGCCATGAGCCAGCAAATATGGGTGGCCTCTAGAAAATGAGAAAAGGCAAAGAAATTAATTCTTCCTGGAGCTTTTAGAAAGATTATAACATTGCTGTCACCTTGATTTTAGCCCTGTGACACTCATTTTAGAACCTCTAGCTATAAGGTAGAGAGCCTGGATTGTTCTGAGACTCTTAATTTGTGGTAATTTGTTACTGTGGCAATAAGAAAATTATAACCTACTCTTGGATCACTCCTATTCTGTCACCCTCTCTTCATGGCTTCAGCTTCAGTTGAGTTCAAATGACTGATTCTGTCTTGTGTACTTGCTTTCTGTTTCCTCCTACCACTAGTCTCTGGTATCTGGCTATTTGTTTCCATTCCCCATAACGCTACCACGGCTCCCTGAGTTTTCTTTTCATTCAAAATCTGTTGAACTATCCGATCCAGGTCCTGTTTACTGCTAGCTCTATGCCTAAATCATAGCTGAAAGGAAAATGGCTGAACAATTTTGATGACCTCAAGCAGAGCCCTTTCTAATCTGAAGGCACCACACACCATGGGCTGAGCATCTTCTCAGTTGAGTCTGACTTTCCCAGAGGCAAAATACCTGCCAGTCTGCACAGAGAAGCCAGAGAGAATTTGAAAGCATTTGCCTCTCCGGGAGGGAAACATGGACATAAAGCTCATTCTTTTATGAGAGTCAGGGTTTGGAATGAGTTCTATGAAATGTGTGAGAATTTCCTGTGCAATTGTGTGCATAAGTGAATTCTCAAGCCTCTCCCCCACCCCCTCTCTCTTCCCTCTGCTCAGCTGCCTGAATTCCCCTGGCTGCTGCAGATGTAGCTGGTCAGATACAGCAGGTGTTTTCTGTACACTGGGTCTCATCCCTTTGGCCCACCTCAGATTTCAGTGACATCATGGAGACCAGTTCTTATAGCTGGAGAATACATGCATGTCTTACCGTGTTTGTCTCACCATAATTTTGTTTCATGCTTTTCTCTGAAGCCATGGAAACCGTCTTCATGTAAAAGTAGCCCAGAAGTTCAGGGGATAAATACCACTTAATGTTGGGAATAACTGCCCCATCCCACCCCTGAGGGCAGAAGCCAATGGATAAATGCCCTGATTACAAGTCCTCACTGGACTTTTCTGAGCAGCATTCTGCAGCCTTCACCAAAACCCTTACAAAAGCAGACTTGTGGCACAATAGAACCTTGCTATTCCACCATTCCATTGGATCTATCTCCTCTGTCTCACACTTGCTTCTGTTTCACTCCTGATTCCTGGGGTCACTTTAAAATAAACAACCTGAGTCTCTGTCTTTTTATAAGCTCTACTTTCCAGACACACCAGCTAAGACACAAGAGGAGTTTGACGGAGACTCAAATCCATGTTTCACATGCTAAACACCCCATCACTCACAGTGGTCTGCAGACTCTTGAGCCCTCTAGACTTAATAAAAGCTTCCTTGTTCTACCTCGGATTCCACAAAGTCCACAGCTAACAGTCATTTCTCTTCAAAGAGTAAAACAGTGTTCTTTCTTCACCTTCTGGGACCCCAACAGCCAGCCTTTTCTCACATTTGGGATATTTGTCTCCCATCACCCCTTCCCAGCATGCAAAGCAACGCATGCAAGCTGAAGCTGGAGGAATGGAAAAGTCCACCTTTATCGTGGAGGAAAGAAATTCCACTGGGGCCTTATTAGGCTTCCACTGCCTGCTGGCCATGCTTTCATTCAAACATTCCAGCATCTGCCGTTATTATTACCAGAACACCTCAACCAGATCGAGCACATTTCATGGGTGGGAATAATGTGACAGGGAGAGGATGGGCCAGGCTGAAAGTGGTTTAATTCAGGAAGGCAGAATCACCTACTGCCATGTTAGTCATCTATTGCTAAATGCGGTCCACAAACTTTGAGCCTTAGCCCATTGCTTATTTGCTCACTGTTTCCATGGGCTAGCAGTCTTGGAGACCTTGGCTCAGTCCTTTGCCCAAGGTCACACAACACTGCAGTGGAGGCGTTGGCTGGGACTAAGGGTCTCATCTGGGACTTGGGAACTTCTTTCAAAATCATTTTCCATGCATCTAGAGAACTCATGACAACTTGTTTAATTGAAGCCGGCGGCAGAAAATCTCTGACTTCTACTCTGGCACCCTGACCCTCTTCAAAGGATTCATCTGATTCAGTCAGACCACCTGTAACTGAGAAGGGACACAGAAAGCTGTGGAGTGCTGGAATCATCTTAGACTTCTATCTTGCAGCCATTCTGAGTAGTCTACTTTGAGAGATGAGAGGTTGGAGTGAGGATTTGAGAGAAACAGCAGCTTACCTTGGTGCCCTTCTATCTTCATCACTCTCAGTAAGGAATACTTTCTTTAGTGAGAAACATTTTCCATTTTTAAAAGTAGTGTGAGAAGAGAGAAAAGAGCACAAAGATTTTTTTTTAATTAAAATGAACTCATTTGGTGAAATTACTCAGCAAAACCCACTTGGCCCCTGTTATAATTAGTGGTTTTGTTGCTGAGATCAAATACCTGAAAAAGGTAACTTAAAGAAGGGAAGGTTTTGACTTAAAGTTAAGGGAGTACAGTTCATCACAGCAGGCCAGGAATGGCGGCAGAAGCAGGAAGCTCTTGGTCACATTGCATTCGGTCAGAAAGCAGAGCATGATGGACACTGGGGCTCAGCTCCCTTTCTCCTGAGACGTTAACCAAAAGAATGGTACTGGCCACATTTGGGTGAGTTTCCCACCTCAATTAACCCAATCCAGAAAACCCCTCAGAGCCATGCCCAGTGACTGAAAATTCTGTCAAGCTGACAACCAAAAATAGCCATCACATTCCCCATATCTTTGCTCTCTCCAGGTCCTCAAGTCAGAAACTTGACGCATTACTATCTTCTGCTATATAAATTCACCACAGTTCCTCCACTGTTAATTATAAATGTCTCATGACCCCATGACTGCTACAGAGACAGACTGATGGTTCTTCAGCTTCTGCTCTTGTCCTGTATCCACCATTTGACTCACATCAGCAGGCTGAACAGGAAATCATGTTCTTGGCCCAGGGCAGGAGCTAATCTGTGACCATCCTCCCGGCCCACTCAGTCCAGATTTCTAATGACAGCTTGATGAGTAATTCTCTGACTATAGCAGTTTCCTGTGGCTGTCATAACAAAGAACTACTCTCTGGATGGTTGAAAGCAATGGACATTTGTGTCACAGTTCTGGAGACTAGCAGGCAGGTGGAGGCCAAGGTGTTAACAGAATCGTAGATTCTCTGAAGTCCCTAGGAAAGGATGCCCCCTTGCCTCTGCCAGCCTCTGGTATCCCAGCACCATTTTAATCTCTGCTTTTTTCAAACTCTCCTTTTAATATGGTTCCTATTCATATTGGATGAAGGTCCACACCAATGAATTCGTATTGATTCACTTATTTACAAATCCATATTTTCAAATAAGGCTCTATTTACAGGTATTCAGGGTTAAGGACTTTTGCATATCTTTTTGAGGGGAGGTCGAAGGAGTACAGCTCAACCCATAGCCAATCACTGTGATGTGATTAAAGCAGTTATCCTACTGGTTGGCTTCATAAGGCAGTTTGACAGACAGTAGAAAAACACAGATTTGGAAACTAGGCTAGCATGGCTACCTCCAGGTAGACATCTGGCTGGCTATTGGAAATAGAAAAGGCTAGGCCCACAATTTAGATGGTATTTCAGGAAGAAGGAATTTGGAGTCTAGCAAGGGCATTAAATAGTCCCCGTTAATAGCATTTCTCTGACTCTCACCCACACATTGAATGTACCTACCTTCTGCATCTTTTGGAATACACTATGAGCTATCCTTCTCCAGAAAAGCCAACTCTGACCTCCAAGCTTGGTTTAAGTTTCTTGTTACCTACTCTTAGTCTTCATTCTCCTTCATGGCAACCTAGTAAGCAGGAGTATTGAAAGAATCAACTTCCCTAGACTGTAAGCTCCATGGTTTCAGGACCCGTGATAATTTTGCTGTTTCTCTTTACCCTTTGCTGTATGACTGTTCCTGGAGAGATGTTAAGAAATGTTTGTTCACCCCAGATCAGACACCTCAGAAATGGTCCCATCCAAGTTCAATAAGGTGAACTAATGAATTTTGAGGGTCATTTATAGAAGCATGAGGGGTTACTTAGAGGAACATGGGTGACACAAAAACAGATGCATCAAAGAAAAGCTGGCCCTCCAGCATAGGTGAAAACTCAAGAAAGCTGCATCCGAGTCCCACCCAGAGACAATCTTCTACATCCTTTGCAAACTGATACCCCCGGAGATCATGAGCAGCTAAAAGGTGGGGGTGGGGGTTGAATAGGAGTGACCCCATAGGCTCACAGATTAGAATGCTTAATCACCACTACTAGGAGATGTGGTCTTGTTGGAGTAGATGTGGCCTTGTTGAAGGAAGTGTGTCACCAAGGGTGGGCTTTGAGGTTTCAGAAGCTCAAGCCAGGCTTAGTGTCTTACTCTCTTCCTGCTGCCTGCTGATCTAGATGTAAAACTTTCAGTTACTTCTCCAGTACCATGTCTGCCCACACACTGCCATGCTTCCTGCCATGATGACAGTGGACTGAACCTCCAAACCTGTAAGCAAGCCTGGATTCAATGGTTTCCTTTATAAGAGTTGCCATGGTCATGATGTCTCTTCACAACAGTAGAAACCTTAATTAAGACATAGTGGTAGTTGAAATCTATGAGGAAATGTTAGCAGCCACATTGCTCCTATTGTATTATTATTATTGTTTTACTTATGTAATTGCTATGATTTTGAGGCAAAGATATTCCGTAGGTCACCACATCATTCTTCACTTCATGATGGCCAATGACATGCCAGTCATGGAAGAAACAGGTTTTACCATAACACTCCTAACCCATCACCTAGCATGGGCCTGGCAATGAGAAGGTATTCAGTAAGTATATATTTAATGAATGAGTAAATAGCTACAAAACTTTTGCTTCTTGGACATTTTGATGAATGGCAGAGATGAGAACAGTTGGAGAGCTATAGATCTCTGATATTTCTGATGGATATGTCTTTGATGAGTCTTTAAGTCTCTGAAAAGTGAAATGTTTCTAGAGACATTCTCTGAAATCACATTCCTTTGGAAGCTAAGTGACCTCTACATATTAGTGACATATACATATAAAGTAAGTATAATTTAAATTGTTAGGCATCTCATTAGCATTTAGCAGACTTAAAAGCCATTATGGATGAACCCCACCCTCATAATCAGCTTTGGACCCCCTACTTCTTGTAACCCTGGTAACACACTAATTTTATTTTAAGGAAGGTAAAACTACCATAATTACCCCTCCTTTGAACTTAAAATTCCATATGAAGAGGAATGGATGGGAAGAAGCATCATAGTTGTCCCTCCTGAATATTTAAAATACTACATAAAAGGGAGAAGGATGGAGGTAGCAGAGACTTGTGGAAACCATTAAAGAGAGGCTATTTCTATCTACAAATGCATGGCTGTTTATAGATTTTTAATTTTTTTATTTTAATTTTTTAAATCTACTCTGTTAGATGATTTTGGGGAAAGGAAAAAAAGGATCTGAGTTGTATCTCTGGCCTGGGTAGTAATATGGCTATCTAGTGTAGAACAGAGATATATTATTGTCCTTTCCTTAAGAACTGTCAATCACCTGGACAGGAAATTGTACCTCAAGAAAGCTGTCTCTTCAAAAAACTTTAAGAAATAGTATAAAGTCTACCTCAGCATGCAGGTTGACATGATGGTCCTTCTGGACATTGTCCACTCTCACATCACAACAGTGTGACTTATACAATGGTCCCTTTGGTCATCATCCAATCTCATCCCTGAAGATACCCGACTTTAATGAATTCTTATCCCCAAGGGTAACCCAACTGTAATGAATTCTGTCTATCTTCTTTACTGTGCTCAGTGTGTCTTGTCTGAATTTATTCAATGAAGAATACAAGGACCAGGAGATGGAGGGGAGGTCAGAATGAGATCTTGGAGACAAAAACATTTACTTCAGCAAAAGGGCACCATAATGTTATGGGCCCTTGAGGCTACTCACTATAAACCTGAACTTCTTCTTCATTGTAGTTGTGAGTAAGGTACCCCAATTGCTTTAGTTACTGTGAAGTGACACCATGACCAAGACAACTCTTATAAAGGAAAGCATTTAATTGGGGGCTCCCTTGCACTTTCAGAGGTTAGTCCATTATCATCATGGCAGGAGGCATGGCAGCAGGCAGTCAGGCAGACATAGTGCTGGAGAAGTAGCTGAGAGTTCTACATCCTGAACTGCAGGTAGCAGAGAGACTGGGCCTGGGATGGGCCTTTGAAACCTCTTGAAATCTCTTTGAAATCTCAAAGCCCACCCCAAGTGACATACTTACTCCAACAAGGCTGCATCTGCTACTCCTTCTAATCCTTTCAAAGAGTTCCACTCCCTGGTGACTAAGTATTTGCATATATGAGCCTCTGTGGCCATTCTTATTCAAGCCAACACACAATTCTTCAGGGTAAGGTCTCCAGACTGCAGTGGCAGCAGTGTTATCTAGGAACAGTTAGGGGAGCAGACACTCTAGTCCTTCCTCTCCTTTCTGTGGAGTCAGAATGAGAGGCCCAGATTAACAAGGGCCCCAGGTCACTCTCATGCAAAGGAACATTTGGGAAACACTGGCATATAGGGTGTGGTGGTTTGAAAGAAAATGGCTCCCAAAGGGAGTGGCACTATTAGGAGGTGTGTTGTTGGAGTAATTGTGGTCTTGTTGGAGGAAGTGTGTCACTGTGGAAGTGGGCTTTGAGGTCTCATATGTGCTTAAACCACGGCAGTGAGACAGATCACTTCTTGTTGCCTGCAGGTTAAGATGTAGGGCTCTCAGCTGCCTCTCCAGCACCATGTCTGACTGCATGCTGCCATGTCCCACCATGATGATAATGGACTAAACCTCTGAAACTGTAAGCCAGCCTCAATTAAATGTTTTCTTATAAGAGTTGCCATGGTCATGGTGTCTCTTCACAGCAATAGAAACCTTTACTAAGAAATAGGGTAAATGATTTCTCCATGGAGTTTGGGGTCATTTATGGCATGACATTGAGAGAAAAGGAGAAAGAGGGAAGGAGGATAAAAGTATGGAGATTGGAGTCAAAGTAGTAATTGCAAGACTTCTAACCCAGCCTTGAATGTCACAGATTGTCACTCCAACTATACTTTCTTAGTTTGAAGTGAGTGACCACAGGCAACCTGGATTTAAAAGGAGGGAATTAGACCTACCTCTCAGTGGGAAAAATGCCAAGGCCTTGTGACTTTGCTGTATACTTCTCTCAATGAATCACAAATCTGTATGTGCTGAGGTACTCACAAGAACATGCTGGAGGAGTTAGGGGTAGGAGAAGAAAGAGGTTGTTCCATTTTTTTTTCTGTTGCTATGCTAAACCCTATGACCAAAAACAATTTTGAGAGGAAAGGGTTATTTCAGCTTACAAGTTACAGCCCATCATCAAGGGAAGCTGAGGCAGAAACTCAAGGCAGGAACCTGGAAGCAGGAACTGAAGCAGAGGTCATGGAGGAGTGATGCTTACTATCTTGCTCCCAGGCTTATATGTTCAGCTATCTTTGCCATAGAGTCCAGGCTCACCTACCTAGGGATGGTACTGCCGACAGTGAGTGGAACCTTCTTACATTAATTAGCAATTAAGGAAATGCCCCCACAGGCATGTCCTCAGGGCAATCTGATGCAGGCGATCCTTCAGTTGATTGTCCTGCTACTCAGGTGTACCAAGTTGGCAACGAAGATTAGCCATCACAGAGGTGAATAAAATTCCTCCTTCTTACTTTGGTGGGATCTTGAGCAGATTTTTTGGTCTATCTCAGGCTGTGTCCATATATTTGGTATGATAGGCTAATACTGTTATGAGGGACTGCTAGGAGGGTTTTATTTTATTTCTTTTTGTGATGCTGAGGATGGAACTCAGGGTTTATGCATGCTCTGCAAAGCATTCTGCCACTGGACTACAGCACTATCCGGCTGCTGGGAATATTGTAAATGGGAAAGATCCAGGTAATCATGAACACTATATCAGGGTTGGTTACTGTTGTTAATAGCAAGAGCTATGATAACAATTGGTAAGGCTGCAACAAGAAGCTTTCCAAAGGTATTATCTTAGCCCAGAAGAGTGGATTGCATGATGGAAGTTTTAAGAATCATGGAAGGGGAAGATGTTTCTGGCAATCAAGACTTTTCTATAGTTTCTCTCTTGACAAACACTTGGCTACATGTTTGTTTTTGATGCATTCTGCATACTGCATCTTCTGAGTACAAATAGCATCACAGCCATGGCCATGAAAAACAGAGTGTCTCTGGCTCTACTCCCACTTGCTCTGCAGGGATGAGGAGCCCCTCTGGCTCCTCCCAAATGGTTCTGAGCCTTCCCACGGTGTTCGGCAGGCTCTTACTCTTAGCAGCCTGTGGAATCATCACCATCCCTCTCATGCAGCTGCTATGATAGAGTTTCTCATCCCTGCCTAAGCCAAATGGCCTTTTCACCCCCAATGCCTGCCAAAGGCACAACCACTACTACCCAACTCTGCCAGAGATGCTCTGGCTGCTGCAGATAATCACCAATGTCTGGTCTGGTGGTGAATCCCACACTGGACAGCTGGTGTTGGGACATGAGAAGCACCTCTTGTGCTTCATCAAGAGGTTGGTATTGGTACTGCCAATTTTTCTTTGCAATGGTAGAGAATTCCTTTGCTCTTTTATAATACATCTTCGTTTCCCTCTGCGCCAGCTTAGATGCACGGTCATCTTAGTGAATGATAGTGCTGTTGATCAGCTCTATTCAGTTATTCTAGAACCAAGATAGTGCGAGGAAAGGTTAAAAATAAAGATTTAATCAAATGGGACCGAAATCTCTGGCTCCACCCTCACTAGCAGGGTGACTATATACAGTCATCTAACTCTCTGTGTCTTGGATCTCTCACATGTAGCATGAAACTGTTGATAGAAATTACTTCATTTGATGCCCATGAAGCTGAAATGGGATATCCCACTACTATGTCTAGTGCATAGTAAGTACTCAGTAAATGCAAACTACTAGTATACTACCATTCATTCTTATGGTGAGTTCTTTCTAGGGGTCTCTTTGATCTCAAATGATAATAGATTGCTGCTTGCCCTTCTCTGCATTCCTTATAAATAAGACAAAACAACTTGGGGTCCTGCCATAACCATAAGTTAGATTCAGCTTGGGACAATTCCTAAAATCATTGTTCAACAATTTATATTTATTTCAAATATCATGGGTGCCAATACTGATAACTATAAAAGCAAGTGTTCATTGAGTGTTCCTGTGTGCTAGGTACTGGGCATATAGAAGTTGCTTATTGTCTATCCTTGTGTCAAGTCTATGAGGTAGGGACATTATTATTTCCATTTGACAGATGGCATAGTAGTCTGTCAAGCTGCCATAACAAAAGATCATAGACTGGGTGGCTTAAACTACAGCAACTTATTTCTTGCAGTTCTACGTACCCAGGTTCTTCTTTCAAGGGAGAGACATTAGGGGGTTGGAGAAAAAAAGGAGTGACAGGTTCCAAGCAAGTCCAAAAAGTAGCAAGGCAAATTCCATTAGAATTTAGGGATTAAGAATAATCCTCTCTCATTCATTGCTGGATCTCTAAGTCCACTAAAGTGGCAGTATTGCCCTCAGGGCCAAGAAAGATGTTGCTGCCCACATGGTTCTCTGCCAGGGCTTGACTGCACAGCTCTGCTAGGTAGTGGTCTTATGGGAGAGGCACATTTCCTGCCTGGCCTGAGCATCTGGACCTATATCAGGAACAACAGCTTGATGATCTCTGAGTCACCTTCAGGACCATTCTTCTCCTGTCTTAAAGACACATTTACAGCCAAATAGTTGTGCAACCCTATCCTATAAAATGCAATGAGCCCAATGGCCTCCCTTCATTTTGTCCTCCGCTCCTGTTTACACTGGGAGAGCAAATGCTAGAACAATCCCATGCATGCCCTTGGTTTCCTTGGAGATGGGTAATTAACTTCCCAAGTTGAACCTATAATTCCTTTATCAAGCCTTTGTTCAGCCACACCCTTCATGCTCTCTTCACAACAAGTTCTCCCTTTTCTTTCTTTTTTTTCCAGTATGAATAGCTTAGAAATTTCCAAGTCTTCAAGTGCTGGTTGCTCTTAACAGCTATTTCTTCAGTTCATTTCTCAGCCTCCATACTTTACAGTCATCAACTGCACAGCAAAGCTTCAATTGATGATAGATCACCTAAGATTACAATAGAGCTGACAAAAACGTCTTGTTTGCTAGTGACACTGTGGTCCAGTGAGTCACTGATGCATTTGTGCTGATGCTGTTAGAAGCAAACCTACTGAGCTTCCAGTCACGCAAAGAACAACAGATACAGTTATGCACAACACACAAGAAATGATAGTTGTAATAAACATATTACTGGTTTACGTGTTTATTATACTATGCTTTTAATGCTTGTTCTAGACTATGCCTTTGCTGCATCTATGCCTTCTAACCACAGTTCACTGTGAAACACTATGACATGTTAATGCCAACAGTAACCTCATGTGTTATATCAACTATGTCTCTTGACTGCATCAAGCAGCCTTGCTGGATACTAGGCCTCTACCATTTAGGTTTGTGTAAGCACCATTTATGATTTTTGAAAAAAGTGACAACAGCATGTAGTCACACATTTCTGAGAATGTATCCTGGTCATTAAGTAATAGAAGAAAGCACTAAAAGCTGCCAGGAAGGACTAAGCTGCTCAACACTGTGGTTGGAGATCTCAGTTAACCACTCCATTCCCTTCCTTGTAATTTCCACTTTTCACATGACACTAAGGGAAATTAGTTATTTGTTACTCAGTAACCAGGACTGCCCTTCCTCCAGCTTCCAATCATAGGTTGTCTATTTCCACCTGAGACCTCACCAGAATCACCCTTAACATTCACTTTCCTAGCAAGAACATCAGCAAGCTTCCAAGCTCTACCTATTGCTAAGTTGTGAATCTGATTCCACATGTTCAAGTGTCTGTTACAGACACACCCTACTTGTCTTAACAAAACCTGCATTAGTTTACTCAGCCTATAATAAAAAAAATCATAAGCCAAACGACTTAACAGAATTAATTTCTTACTACTGATTTGCCTCAAATAAGAATGCCATCACGGTGACATTCCAGGGAGGACTGTCTTCCTGGCTTGTAAATAGCTGTCTTCTCAAGGTGGCTTCTCATAGGAAAAGGTAAGGTAGAGAAGGAAGGGGAGAGTGGACAAAGGACACCAATCCTATTATGACATTCTCAACCTCACAATCTTGTTTAAACCTAGCAATGTCCCAAAGGCCCTCCTCCAGCAATTATCAGATGGCAGGTTAGGTAGGACTTTAACATAAGAATTGGACAGGAGTTACAGTTCACTCCACAGTGGAGTGCATGAGTCTGTGTTTCATCACTACAAAGAATTCCTCAGGCAGGATAGTTTACCTTTCTGAGAAAGGTTTATTTTATCTTATTAATCAGGAAGTGATAGCCTTCTTTCTGAAACAGTTCCAAGGAGGCCCAACACATTAAAAAGTAAGATATGGGGAGCATTGATGTGTTCGCACATGTATGCGCTCTCCTTCTCCACAAAGTCATCTGTATTCAATCATCCTAATGACCTCATCTAAACAGAACCACTTCCCAAAGCCCCATCTATGATCAGCATTGTAAATGAGCCTTCTGCCCTTTTAAGAGCACTAACTTGTAACTTTGGGAATTGAACTCCAACAAGTTAAACCTTGAGGAGCAATGCAGACTATGTCCAAACCTTAGTAGAGGTGGAAATGGAGGCATAAAAGCATAAATAAATTCCTCAGAAGTATTAAGTGCAGGAACCAGGTGCCAAGCCTAACTCTAGCTTCAAAACCCCAACTCTCTTCCCCTATGCAAGATTTTAATCCCCTCATTAAAGTAGAAAGTTTGGATGCTAATGAGAAACTCGAATATTTTTTTTTGTTGTTGTGCAGCAACAAATCCAATGCTGAGTGATTTCAAACAACGGCTTCTTTTTGCTCCAGGTTCTAATGACTGGCTGTAGATTTGTTTTAGCTTAATCTTAATGTAGATTCCCTCATGTAACCATTCAACTTGCAGGGCTGGCTTGGAGGAGAGGAGGGGTTCAGCAGAAATACCTAGAAGAACTGGAAATCTTTTTGCATATGGCCCTTCCTGCACTGATAATGGCTCCAGGGGAATGTGCTCTTGGGTCTCTGGGAGTGGAGTGGAAACCTCTAGGAAACTGGAGATCTAGACTCAGAAGTTGTATAATGTCTTTTCTACTACATCTTATTGAGAAAATCAAATGATAAGGTCAGCTCAGACTCAAGGGAGAGGAAAACAGGCTCTACTTCTTAAAGAATGGAGCTGTAAAAATCACATTGCAGAGTTGTATAGGGTATCACCACTGTGGGATAGGAGGAATATGCAGCCATTACAACAAATTGATAAAACCTAGACACTGGATTGTGTCTGATACATCTGTGTTAGTGGGGACTCTTGTTTCCACACAAAACAATCCCAACTCACACTGGCTTATCAAGAAAAAGGACGAGAAAATGTATCAGGTCACTTTCCTTTTAAAGCCAGGCCACTGTCTGGCTTGGTATTAGCAGTTAGTATCATATTCTTTCCCTTTCTCAGGTGAATTTTATATATATATATATATATATATATATATATATATATATATATATATATAACTGGAAACTACCTACTTACAACTCAAGTGAGTAGAAATTTTCTTTACAATTTTTTTTTGCACAAAATATCCAAAGATTATTTCTCAATGGTTGGCTGTAAATACACATTGTTTTCTAAAGCAGTCACCAAGGCCAAGTGTTAGATTTTGAATGTGAAATGTCCCCCATAGGCTTGTGTGTTTGAATACATGGTCATCAGCTAGTGATGCTGTTTCCAGCAGTCTTTAAACCTTTTGGACATGAAGACTGGGTGACTAGGTGTCAGATGCAGGCCACTAGGGGTAAGCTTTTGAGGGTTATAGCCTGGCCATGCTTCCTGATCCATTGAAATGTGAAGCTCCTTGGCCACATACTCCCACCACCATGAAGTCCCCATGCATTTCCCATCACAAGACAGACTTACCCTCTGACTCACGAGCCCAAATAATTTCTTCTTCTCTGAAGTGGCTTCTATGAGGTGCTCGATTATAGCAAGAAGTAAACAAACCAACACACCAGGGAATTATAATATGCTGACTGGTCATTCTCAAGTCACATGTCTAGGGGAGGGACTATAAGCTCATGGTTGTGCCAGCAAATGCTTCACAGCCTGGTCCAGGGTTGAGGAAAGTAGATGCTCATTTTCGGTGTTTGCCAAATTCAGTGCTGTACATACTTCTACCTCAACTGCTTTCAGAGTACTGGCAGCACAGTGCCATTGAAAGCGAAGTTTGGAAGAAGTGGCACAATCAGAGTTAGGAGACATGAACTCCAAGCCAACACTACCCTAGACCATCCAAACTGGAGGACTAAGAGTGAGCAAGAACAGCATCCCAGTGAGGCAGTGGTGGCACATGCCTTTAGTCCCAGCCCTCAGGAGACAGAGGCAGGTGAATCTCTGTGAGTTCGAGGCCAGCTTGGTCTACAGAGTGAGTTCCAGGACAAGCTCCAAAGCTACACAGAGAAACTTTGTCTCAAAACCCACCACCAAAAAAGAAAAACTGGCACCCCAAACAGAAACCAGGAAATGAACAGTGAATGAGCAAAATAGTATTTCCGTTCTAATCCCTTTCTTTTCTTTGCCCCAAATGGACCACGTTTAAGGAACTAGCATTTTGTCTATCATGCTGGGTTTTTTTCAATAATCAAAGTCAAAGGAGACTGGAAGCTAGTAGATGTTCAATATGATAAAGTGCTGAAATAAACCATTTGCTCAGCAGATATTCATGCTAAATCAGTTGTTTCTCAACATGATAAGTTTCCCGCCAGTCTGACCTTGTTCCTTTCCCAAATGGAGTGAAGACTGATAGTTGGTTGAAAATTGTCATTGCAGAGACTGAAAAAAAATGGTTCAGTAGGTAAAGTGCTTGCTCACAAGCATGAGGATCTGATATCAGATCCCCAGAGCTCACAGGGAAAGCCAGGGACAGCAGCAAACACCAGTCATCCCAGCACTGAGGAGGCAGAGTCAGGAGGATCCCCATGACTTGCTGGACACAGCTTAACTGAGTCTTCGAGCTTCAGGTTTAGGGAGAGACCTTGTCTCAAAAAATAAGGTAAAGAGCTATTGAGGAAGACACCTAACCATCAGCTTCTGCCCTCCAAGTACATGTGCATACACACACACATACATGTTCAAGTGTCCTTAACACACACATCACATACACAGAAAAGAAAAGAACACCATTTCATGTATCAACTAACAAATCTGACCCTTTAGTTGTGCCAAATCCTCCACCTGGATTGTTTCACTTAGCAGTCAACTCAGCCTTATGAGATAGTTGCCCTCGTGGCCTCCATTTTATAGATGCAGAACCCGAGGCATTAAAAATAAGAGGTAACTTGCTTAAAGACACACAGTCACACACTGCCAGTCTGAAACAATGCTAAGAATGACCCCAGTTCTTCAGTCCCAACCTGACTTTGTCCTGTCTTCTCACTTGCCATCTATGGTAGGTGCCCCACAATTCAAAAGAGCCCTTCAGCAAATGTTTCTCAAAACCAAGCATCCTTCCAAAGTATCTGTGACATTAAGAGACATTTGAGCACGGGTTTTTAATAAGAGAAATAGGACAAGCCTTAGGAAAAGAGCAGTTTCTCCTGGGAGGATAAATGTCACCTAAGACCTGTGTTTGGCCCAGGCAGTAAAGATTTAACAGTTGGGGACCTCTGTCACGGGATGCATGGCTTCATGGCTTCTGATCTCTGCTGCAGGGCTTGGAACATGACTGCTCCTTCAGCAGTCAACTGCAGTAACACAGAATTCCAAGCATGATGAGACTGCCTTAGAACCTCCTGCACTATGATTTTGGCCAGGACTCATGAAGCAGTCTGTGCAGTTTGGAAATGAAAGGGTCTTGGAGGTGGGTGAACAGAACTGTTCCAATGACTAATGCATGTCCAGGAAGACCTTGGCAGGGCTCAGTGTCTCCCTCAGGCTAGAAATGATGATTTGTGAATTGGGGAGTTTGGATTTTGTGACCTGAAACTTTGGCCTTTCTGGGACCTGAAAGGGAGGCCTAAGAGAAGTTGCCAATGGCAGTTAACATTTAGCCCTAGGTTCATTTGTCCCAGTTGTTTTGCTGCCGCCCCTCAGTCAGTTGTCATTAGTAATGGCAGGACACCCAACTCCCAAGCTTGAGTCAAGAAATAAAGCAAGGACAGGACGATGAGCCTATTTCTAGAGCAGTGATTCCCTTGAGGGGTCAAATGACCTTTCACAGGGGTCACCTAAGACCATCAGAAAACACAAATCTTTACATTACGATTCATAACAGTATCAAAACTACAGTTATGAAATAATTTTATAATTGGGGGTCACCATAACATGAGGAACTGTATTAAAGGATCACAGCACTAGGAAGGGTGAGAACCATTGCTCGAGAAGATGGGCAGGCAGCCAGGAGGAAAGCTATAGACAGGCAGAGCAGAGCCCCAAACATACCCATGCCATCACCTTGGAGGAGCCCTGGTGCTTTGGAGCTTGGTGGAGACAGGGAAAGAGAGGACTACTTCTTCAACCACTCCAAGGAAGTCAAACCATTCCAGGTAAAGAAACAAATGGCCTGTGGGGAGATGAGAGTAGAAGGTTCTGAGCCAAGTGTGGTGGCAAAAACCTGTAATCCCAGCATCTGTAAGGCCAAGATGGGAAAATCAGGAGTTCAAGGCCTGCCTGAGCTACACAGAGACTGTATCTCATAAACAAACAAGCAAACACATAAATAATAGAAGAAGCAGCAGGAGATGAGGGGGCAGAGGAAGTCAGCAGCAGGGGATAGGAATGAGTAAAAGGCTTGTTGTAGGAGCTGAGCTAAAGATACTAAAGCTAATGACTGCCCCAATCCTGGAAGCAGAGGAGGGGTAGGGGTCGTGCAAATATATATGAGAAGAGAATATCTTCTCATATAAGGTGTGTAAATATGGCCCTTTATTCCAATATGTGCTGTCCAGGTAATCTGGGACAAAAGAAATTAAGAGGGAAACATAAAAAACACACTCTGGAGAAAGCCTTTGTCCAGGCCTCTAGGTCCAAGTTACATACTGGATACTTTCCCTCCACTCCACCTAAAGTTTGCTTCTTCTTCTCCAACACAAAACCTACAGCTTAGGGAAAAAGGTGACTTGAAAAAAAACATTCTGAGAGATCAATCTTGTAATACAAACTGTGAAGCATTAACCCACCCCATCCTGCCCTAACACAC
>LZPO01089909.1:1591299-1603942 GCA_001675575.1 Neotoma lepida
GGGAGAGAGTAAGACAGACAGAGAGAGCTGTTATTGACAGGATTGGAAAAGAGTGGTGTGTGTATACACATGTGCTTATATATGTGAAAGAGACAGAGACAGGAAGAGATAGAGACCAGGGTGTGGGAGAAAGGGAGGGAATTAGATGAGTAACTGTTTGGGGTGGGATGAATTGGTTAGCTGTCAGGTATAAGAAAATTAAGGCCATTAGCTATTTTCGATTTTTTTTTCTGTCATGTCAACAAGATTAGCAAGCCAAATGCTCCAGGAGCACGTTCAGGGGAGTTTTGAGTGCTCCATGGAACCTGCAAATCTCTGCTGAGGGAGATTGCCTGGAATTCTCTCCTGCCTGCCCTTTCAGTGGGTAATAATAACGGCAGAATTAGAGAGCAGACAGATGCTGTGCGCACTGGTGCACGGCACTCGGCCTTGTAGAATAATGAATGTATTTGTCATGGCTCTTTCTTAAAATGATAAAGTTAATTTTGCTGGGACCTCCTCTATTTTTTTAAAAGCCGAGCATCACAAAAGATGGAAGCTGAAATCATCTCTCATTCTTTCATCCACAATGGCTTCAATGTGACATTTAGAAAAACAAACAAAAAATTGTGTCATTCAGGGAGCTCAGAACTAGGCAGCGCCTGGTGTGCTCACCCAGCATCTGGCTGCCCAGTGCTTGTTACTTTCTTTTGGTCTTGGTCTGTGGGCAGACAAACAGGATCCTTGGGAAGGTGGAATATTGATGTTTGTTGAAATCTGAGGGGGGAGTTTGCTGTCTTCTGGTGCATGCACTAAGCATAATGTGAATTAATAATATTCATAGCAGCTGTCTGTAATGGTAAGTGGCATGCCTACTATGTCCTAGTTCACACACTAAGTGCTTCTCATACATGACCATAAGTCCTCACAGAAACTGCAAGATAACAAGTTTAGCACATGAAATTGCTATTTCTGTAGACCAGTAGGTCACATATAGGTAATTTCGTGTGCTTTAAATTCATGTAGTTATCCATTTGGAAATGAGATAGACTCAGTGTTGTAACTGACACATGGTCAATCAGCAAATCAAGGACAAAGCTGATGATTAATCCCCGGCTTGAAGAAGTTCTATCCCTAGCTGGCAGCTTGGTCCCATGATCTCTGATCTCCAGTTACTTCCAAGAACATCAAAGCTTAGAAAAACAATGAATTGCCTCTAGGATACACACCCAGGAAGAGGCAAGGCAAGGTTTGAACCCCATGGCTTAGGAAACCCACAAAACTCTCCCCATTTGCAATGGAAAGCCAACAATAGGAAACGTTCCCTTCAGAGCCACAATGGCAGCCTAGCTAGCACCTTTACCTTTACTTTTGGCCACCAGACAGTTGTCCTGTGCCATTTTCAAATTTCCCAAACGGGCTCGCTCCCGTCACTGTCCACAAGATTATGCTGAGCAGCTCTCCCAGTTCATTCAGAAAGCGTTCATTCAGAAAGTGCCATCTATTCCTGAAACCCAGAACCCTTGGCAGCCTGAAATGGTGGCGTTTTTTAGTGGAGAACGCTTTCAGGCACTATTTCTGAATTTGGATTTTTTTCGGGAAGTACATCCTCCAGTAAACACTTGAGGGCAAATAATTGAGTTAAAAGTCAAGTCCAGGAGTGCTGCTGATGAGGTGGGAAAGTAGAATGATGAAAGAAAAGAGCATCTACGTGACGTGTGTTACCAAGTAGGTGACCATTGACGGCAACAAGAGCTCAGTCCTGTTACTGAAGAGCAGTAGAGTGCGACTCAGCCTCAAGCATAGAAGCTGGGGGATACATTTGCCAATCTCATTGATGGAGGGCTGCTTCCCAGGATATGAAGTGATAGGCACCCCCAGCTCGTCTGGTTTGAGGCCTGAACATGTTGGCGGGCCAGTATAAAGTCCTCAGGCAGAGCTGAGCATGTGTTCAGCATCCACACCTACAGGGCACAGCAGTGAGTCTAAAGGGGATGGAAGCAGGATAGCACCAGTGTCTGCGGGCGCCTGACCAGTGCTTGACCTTAGAGCCTTAAATGAAGTCCATGCAGTAAACTCACAGGCACAGGCTCAAGGACAGACAGAAGGGGCAGGATATTGTGAAGCATGAATCTCAGTGCAACTCACTCAGCACTCCCCGAGACGGGCTCTCAACAAATGAAGACATCCAAAATTCTTTTCCCCCTTCACTCACAGTCTGCCAATTCTCAGTGGCCCATCTTCCATTCTGAGTATACTCTAATAGTCGTGAGTTCTTAGCCTGTGGTCCTCTAGGACAACATCACTCTAGTGAAATGGCTCCTTCCCTGGGGACATTGAGAAAAGGCACCTTGAGAATTTCAGGATTCGATTGGTGGTGAAATTTATTTTCCCCTATCCCCATCTTTAATGCGCCTCTAATTCTGATTTCATTGCAGAGCCGTGAAATCAAATTAGGAATTGGGAGGAGACGAGCAACCCCTTCAAGCACAATCAACTTCTGATGACTTCCCCAAAGCTCTAATGAATCTGCACAGACCTCTAGTAATAGAAGGGCTTTGCCCCCCAGCAATTTTGTTTTTCCCCTTTCTAAATAGAAAAGAAGCTTAGAGCATAGGTCTGTGGGTAGTCTACGCAACGAGGTGTTGGAAAGCCTTGCTTTGTTACAGCTGAGTGGGGAAGCCTTGGGGGAGGGCAAGGAGGCTGATTACAGGGGAGAGAAATCATGAACAGAGGCAGCGGCATCCAGCCCTGAGAGTGGGCCTGCTCTGCACACATCTGCAGGCTAGACTTTGTGTGGGAACAAAGAGATGGAAAGCACAGTCCCTTACCTTGTATGGCTAGCAGGCTGTTTTCTCAGAGCATTGGTACTCCATGGGATTAAAAAGAGCATGGACATTACTCAAGAGCTTGTTAGAAATGCAGAATTTCAGCCCCTTTGCCCAAGACTTGCTGAATCAGAACTTGAATTTTGACAGTATTCCAGGGAATTCTGGGGATTAATATTTGAGATGCTCTGGCCCATAGAAGATCCCAGATCTGTTCAGATGGCATATACAATCAGAACTTCAGGCCTGTCCATCCCACCTTTCCAGACTCACTTCTCAGCATTCCCCGTCATCCTTGGAGTCCTACACTTTCATCTTGCGATTGTATCTCGTCCTTCGTCCCTTCTCTCTTATTTTCTTCAGTGGAAATGTTCAAATTATCCTTTCTGCCTATCAAAATCCATCTCCAGCTACCTTCTCTTGAAGCCTGGCCAGGACCGCAGTCAGCATGTCTCCCTGCTACTTGTTTGCCCTGACTAACTTTAGCACTGTTAGATGTTTGTATCTAGTACGATAGTTTGGAGACTGGCTTTAGAGCCTGACCGCTCTGAGTTTGTATTCTCTTCCTGCCAGTTGTGATCTATGCTTATAGAGTGAATGACTATGTTCAAGTTTTCACATCTTCTCTCTTCTAGACTCCCATGTCCACAGCCTTCTTTATGTGGCTTTGTGTGTTCTCCCTCTTGATTGGGTATAGAATAGTAGCCTGTCTGTTGACATTGGCCGTTCCCATGGACTATAATAAGTATTTTATGCCTCCTTTGAGTCTCAATTTTCCCTTCTTTGTCATGAGCAAATCAGTATATACCTCATCTCATCATGATGAGTCAAATGCAATAATGTATGTTAACTGAATTCACAGTAGGGCTAGTAGGCAACTTATTTTAAATAGTACTAATACGTCTTCGCACTAACCTGCAGACATTCTATGGGTAGGGTCTTTGTCTTACTCATGTATGTTTTTTATTCTCCCCAATGTCTATTGGGGACCTAGCAGGCAATCACTCAACACATGGAAAGAAGCACTGATATAGGAAGTTCCTCTTTTGTTGAGGTAGTTCTTGCCTTGTAACTCTCTACTCAGCGTACAGTGATAAGCCCAGACTTATCACAGCATAAATGAAAGCTCTGGGATTGAGGGTCTTTTGTTCAAAGTAATGGTTATGGCAGGCCTTAGGGGTATTTTGTTGAATGTTGTGTGTAGTTAAGGAATCTAATAGTGTTTTGATTTGTTTCTCAATTAGAAATGCTACACTTAGAATTTCATGGGAAGGAAGCATTCCTTCTGCAGAGGAAGTTGAGAGGAATACGGAAACACCTGACCCCTCCGCCTTTCAACTTCAAATGCATGCCTTAAGTGAATTCTTTATCCAGTGTGGAATTTAACCTCTGAAGAGCCGGCTATGGAGGTGAGAAGGAGTGATGATGGGGGCAGGACCTGGTGGCATCTGTCTCTTTAAGAAATAGAAAATGGAACCTAATTAGCATAGACTGGCTGCAATTAACATACAAGTCCCAGTTCTGGGAGTTGGAGGAAGGGAAAAGGATAGAGCTAAAACTTAATGGGGTTTTGTTAGACAAAATTAGCTTCCACAGAACAGCCATAAAAATATCTAAATTATGAGAGCCTCTTGCCATTTGCCATTAACACGAGGGGACATGCTAATATTTAGTGGCGCCATGTCCTGGAAATTAACTGCAGTGAAAGGAGCCCCAGAGGCATCCCTGTGAGCACTAAGGGCTTGTCCACTGCTTCCACTGTTACCAACCCACTTGACTAAATGTTTTACAGAAACTCAAGACCTCCAAATTAGGCATGTCTCAGTGAGTCTTTCACAGTGCTTCTGGAAGTGTAGGGTGGCACCTTCTTGGGTGATCCACGAAAGCTCAAGTTTTTTTGTGTCCTCTTTGGTTGAAGACTGCCTGCCTCAAAAGACGACATTCTGGAGCTTGAATTACAGACATTTGAAGATGTTCTTGGATTTTTGCATACTGTCAAACCAAATGTTATGGATTTCCTGTAAACTCAAGCAGAAGTTTCACTCCTTATCTTCTTTGGGTGAGAGAATTAAACCATGGTTCCTAATCATCCATTCCTAAAAGTGACCAATGGTTATCTGAACAGAGGAGGAACTTCTTCATGGTCTTTGATCCCCTTGCCCCTGTTTTATCAGACACAGTTGGCTAGGTCCCTTGCTTTGGTTGCCATGGTTCCCTTCTATGAAGCTTGTCCTCACATCCTTTTCTCCTTTAGCAGCTTCAGGGTTTCCATCCCTTCTATAAACATTGCCCACAACTACAGACCTCTGCATTATGTTTTTCTCTTTGAAGTTGGTTACTTATAATTTGATGATATCTACTGGCACTTACAGGTAGATGTCATTCATTTCTGAAACTCTAAGCCTAGCCATTAGTTCTGTATTTCCAGCTCTCGGCAGAACATCTACTATGGTCCCTACTTTTACTTTCACCCACTAGTTCATTATCTTTATCTAAAAAGGAGAATAAAATATTGAATTGCTTGGTATTTCTTCCTCACCCTTCATCTTCTCTTTATAGCTATAGGGAGCTCATCCTCTAGGCCGAGAATTGTCATCCTCCTTCATCTGATTGAACCAAGTCTATCTGTAACTGATCTGGGAGCTCATCCAGGCAGCCAGCAATCATCCAAGAAAAAGATACTGAGTGGAGAAAGAACAAAAGCATCTTGGAAGAGAAACATAGGCAAAAGACCCACAAAGCCTGCTGAGATCTCCAAGCTTACTACTACTCCACCTTGCCTCGCCTCCTCTCCTTTCTAAGCCGAGGGCTGTAGGCTTTCTTTTGCATTCTGTAGGATATCCTGTTCAAATTATTGTTTTTGCTGCTTTGAAATTTCTGAATGAATCATTGCATCTGCCTGCTCTTCCCAACTTTCCTCATAATACCTATTCTGAAAAGATCAGTCATGAGGTATCTCTCAGGCTATCTTCTCCTACTCTATACTTCCTCATTCTTCACGTCCTACTCCTCTTACTTCTGAAAACACTCCTAAGATTCTCCTTTAGAGAACTTTTTATATCACCTCCAAACTGGGCTTATCCATGCTAAGCTCCACCTGTCTAATCTAGCATTTCTTTCACCCCATTTTATTACAACATTGCTCAGCCAATATTTGAGGATTGCTGATTGTCCCTTGCTCTTACTAATGTTTAAGACCCCCCATTTTTCTTAACCATCCTATGCATTTTAGTCCTGTTCAGATAAATGAATTCCACATATAAACTTAACTATCTCCCAAAGTATCTGCCAGTTCTAGTTACATAACAAACCATCCCAACTTCTCGAGACCAAAAGCAACGCCCATTTTGTGGGCTGGCTGGACATTGATTCTGGTCTGAACTAGCCTGCCTGGTCTCTTCTGGGTTTGACCAATCATCAGTAGTCAGCTGGTAAGTTGTCTAGATAGTTAAGAATGATCTCCCTCATATGCTTGGTGGCTGGCAGGCTGTTGCCTATGATGCCTTAGTTCTCTTCTGTGTAGCTTGTTTAGTAAGTGAATTGAGGTTCACTTTACATGAGGGTCTCCAGGTTTCAAGTGCAGCCAGGACACAATCTGCAAATGCTAGATAAGTACTTTTCAAATCCCTATGTAATTCACTTGTTAGTGGCCCATTGGCTGATGCAAGACACTTTAAAAAACCCACATTCAAGGACTGTGGAAATGGGCCTCTTCTCTTGTGTGTGCATGCATGGATATGTGGTACATACGTGTATTCATGTGTAGAGACTAGAGGTTAATATCAGATGTCTTCCCTTACCACTCTCTGCCTTTTGTTTTGAATAAGGTTTTCACTGGACCTGGAGACCACTGATTCAGCTAGACTGGCTGGATGGCAAGCCCCAGGGACCCTCCCATCTCTGTATCCCAGTGCCAGGATTACAAGTGTGCATTACTGCACCTGACTTTTTGTGTGGGGTCTTCATTCTTGCATAGCAAGCACTTCACCCAGTGAGCTATCTTCCCAGTCCCTAGACCTCATCTCTAACTGGGGAGATCCACAATGCCACATCTCAAGAGAGTGGATGGAGAAGGAGGAATGAGTTGCCAGCATTCTCCTAATGTGCCACACTCAGCATGGTCTCATTGGTATGCTTTTCCTGTCCACTGCATCATGGGAGTCCTCCATCCCTCCTCCCGTGCCTTTCCTCAAATTCTTCTTCCTAAGTGTTAGGAATAACTTTTTGAACTCTGCTGTAAGGAGTCTCTAACAACCATAGCTCTGCCATCTCATCTCTCTGCAGCCTCACTGACTTTTTTGCCAGTTTCTGATCATTTCTTGAACTCATGTCTGTCTTTTGAGTTGAAATACAAATTCCCTGGGGAATACTTGTCTCATCTTTAGTTAGAAAAGTACATTTGCACTTCTTATATAGCCACACATTCATGTCTAGTGCCATGTTCAGCATCTCGGAAGTAGGAAATGCTATACGTTGGTTATTTACTATAGAAGAAGGAAATACCTCAGAATCCCTCTAAAAATACTTTTCTCTTCAATCCTTTGTTTTTGTTTGCTTCTTTGTTTGTTTGTTTTCAAGAGAGGATTTCTCTGTGTAGCCCTGGCTGTCCTGGAACTCATTCCGTAGACCAGGCTGGCCTCAAACTCACAGAGATCCACCTGCCTCTGCCTCCCAAGTGGTGGGATTAAAGGCATGCACCACTGCTGCCCAGCCAATTTTGTTTTGTCTTCAACCCTTTTTAAGTTAAAAAAAAAAATACATGCATGCCCTCAACACTCCTTACAAGCTGGTAGCAAGGTTTAGTGAGTTCAGCTTTCTGCCTAGGGAGAACCACAGCCCTACATAAGAAATGTTCCACCTAACCATGGTGAGTTCATTACTTTTCTCATTGTGGTTAAGAACTGTCTGATAGCAACAACTGAAGGAATAAACTGCTTTTTGCTTACAATTTCATTCATTGATGATACGGAAGGTATGGTTCCTAGGGTGGCTCCATCTATAGTGGCAGGAGCATGTAACAGCAGCAGCTAGTTACCTGATAGCTGACCACGAAGCAGAGAACAGGACTGGAAGCAGGGCCAGGCTCAACGACCTGTTCCCACTGGCTCATTTTGCCAACAACATCTCTTGTCCCAAAGGTTATACAATCTCCCAAACCATCACCATTAGCTGGGAACCAAGTGCTCAAACACATGAGCCTGTGGGGGATATTGCATAGTGAAACCATAACACTTAGGCTCAGTGGAAACATGGCTTTTCTTGAATGGTTTTCTTTAGCCTTCTCACCACATGTTTGTTGGCTGCCAATCCACATCTTTCTCAGTCCTAACATGCCCTTTCCAAAAAAAAAAAAAGTGGCAATAGTCTAGGTATCAACAGTGACCTTCCAGTTTCTATAATGTGGGACAAGATGTGGGGATACCCTTTCCTGTTGGCGGCAAGCTTTCCTGAGATTGCTCCTCTGTGCTGAGGGGATCTTCCTAAGCCAAATGTTAGCTTACAACCCGTCTTCCCAATGCCTCTGCCCTGACCACATTGTCTGTTACCTGGACTGTCTTTGCCTTTTCAGAGTTGCTTAACTAGGGCCCATACCTTTGACATTGAAGCATATGTCTCTCTTGGGTTGTATGTGAAGTCTACTATTAGAAATGTATTCTGAAACCCGATAGTATCCTCTCCTTTCCCTGCCAGGGAATTTGAAGAGGAGTCTAGGAAATCCCAGCCATACTTAGCTACTGATTTTGTTTATCCTGTTCTCAAAAATAAAAACAAAACCAAACACCAAAATAACATTTAACTTCTAGACTGTTCAGGGGACATAGAATTATGGCCCAAGCTGAAAGCTGTTCTACTGTCTGATAACCTGACATAGAGAGCTCTTTCTGATGCTATAAAATAATGTACTTCTGGAAAGATGGAGAAGGGTGGATAGGGAATCTCTCTCTCTCTGTCTCTCTCTGTCTCTGTGTGTGTGTCTGTGTCTGTCTCTCTGTCTCTCTTTCTCTCTCTCTCTCTCTCTCTCTCTCTCTCTCTCTCTCTCTNTGTGTGTGTGTGTGTGTGTGTGTGTATGTGTGGTGTAGAATAGCAGATTTTGCAGTCTAAGAAAATCTTCAGCTGTGGGACAAGATTTGCATGCCCTTCTGTGTCACAGAGACTGGTATGTTTGCAGCACGTCGTTGGGGTGCCTGCGTCTCAAATCACTGGCTCTGTGCAGCCTTGATGAGGTGCCCAATTTACATATTCTCAATTTAATCTAAAGTAGGTACTAATTGATTACTGCTGAATGTCTGCACGCTCTGATTATCTGTTCAGATCCTGAGGGGGATGGGGGAATAGCAAGGGATCTTTCTTCTATGAGTAAGACTTTGTTTTCCCTCATCCAAGGAACATTTATATGCTAGGCCTGGGAGGCTCCCCAGCCTCTCCTCACCTTCAACCCCAATTGCTGAAGATAAATACCACCCAATCCAGAACTACTTCATTTTATGTTGTATTATAAACTACCCTCTATTCAGTTATTCAGCATTTATACAAGCAAATATTTCAGACACATGTCTGAGTGTATGTTATTTTTATGTACCTAAAGGTAGGATTCCATAGGACTTGGGGGCATGGATTCTGAAGTTTATTTGCTGGCATAACCCAAGATCTGCTATGTATGAGCTGTGCAATATTGGGATCTGTATTATTAATATTAATTAATTAATTAATTTATAATTAATATTAATCCCATCTGTAAAATGGGATTAATAGCAGTCACACTTCCTAGAGTCAATATAAAGATTAAATGAGTTCATATACATAGAGCAGCCAGCTCAGCATCAAATCACTGAATAATGCTGTTCCTTCAAAGCTCTGTTGGGGGGCTTGAGAGAGGAAAGTTGCAAAGATTGTGAGGCAAGTTCATTCTCTGGGGGAATTTGGAGTCTTTGCCTATTCTTTTCTTTGCCTGACCTACATCATTTCAGTTAGCAAGACTGACAAGAGGTGGGTAAGCAACATGTACATTGTGAGACAGTTGTGTTTTGCTAACCAAGAGTCCTCCAGAAGGCTTTTCCTATCTACTAAGAATAAGGAGCAGAAACTAGAAAAAGGAAGCTAAATGTGGTAGGTCAATGAACATTAGATGCCATGTGTATGCTAGGCTCTGTTGGTACTGTCATCCACTGCTGAGTGGCTTCATCCAACCATGATCATAAAACTGTTTCCTCTGTTCTCGGGCCTTGATTTTCCATTTCTCTCCCATACCTGAATTGCTGGTCTGATTTTGTTCGTGACATGTAGGAATGACATTACTTGGGAAATGTATATAAATCTTAAGTGTTTAACTCCGTGAGGCATCAGAGGAAACACTCCCTGCAGACATACCCACAAGTGCTCCACCACCTTCTGCTCCCTTCTAGTCACCATCCTCTCCTCACTTCAGACCAGCTTTCCTACTTTGAGACTGTTCTGCTCTGGGTACTGGCCTTGGCTGAGAGAAGCTCAGAGATGTTGTCTTGGAGATGTGTCAAGATCAAGCATGATGGGACATTATAACACTGGCCAAGCCCCTGAGCCATGTCTTCGTTAATCCACTTAGAGCTAACTTGATGTTTTCAATGGAAATATCATTCATGGCTGTTCGTCACTGCAGTCAGAAGGAAGAGCAGATGTGGCCTTCTTGTTTCTCTGGGCAAAATTCTAAATTTTTTCATAGTTTGCTAGATACTCCCTACCTTGGTAAGTCTGGTTTCTGGGGCTTTTAGGAAAATGAGTATATTAATCCGTCGGATACTTAAAAGTCTAAAGATTACCCAGAAAAATAACTTAGCAGGGATAAGTGGATAAGTGGAGTAAAATCTCTCCGTATTTCCCTCTCCAGACTTCAGGACCTTAGAAAAATGGGGAACAAAATATGTACTTTTTTCTAGGAACATCCAGGACTGTGAAGTGGGAATTTTGACCACTCCAAATGGCATTCCCTTAGAAGAACTCAGGGAAAACAGCAGAGTAACTGTCCCAGTCAGGCTTAGTAATATAAAACACCAACCAACTGAGGCCTGGAGGTCAAGAACGCAGGTGGGGTATCACAGCTGTGCCTTGTTGTGTCCCTTGATGCCTGGAGCCTCAGCTGGGAAGATCTGAATGGCTGGAGGCTGGGATCATCTGGAGGCATCTTTGAAACATAGCTGCTGCCTCAAATAAAATGTTTTTGAAGGCTGGATGCAGGTAGGACCAGTGACAGATGCCCCACAAGGCCCTTCATAGCAATGAGGTTAGGTTTCTGAGAAGGAACCTAGAGCAAAGCCCCATAGAGCAAGTATCCCAAGAAATGCACATTGAAACTGTATGGCCTCTTCTGACCCAGCACAAAAGTCAGGCAACATCATTTCCACCACATTCGATTAGCTACAAGTAAATCACAAATGCAAACCCATATTCAGTTGGATGGACACTAGATTCTACTACCTCCTATTTTAGAAAGGCAGATCCCACTGCAGAAGGAAATGAGACAGCCAAGCAAGCATGAGGTGCATCTGTGATTCCAGCATGTAGGAGGCAGAGACAGGGATATCATTAATCTGAGGTTAGTCTGGGTTATATAGTGAGTTCTAGGCCAGCTGGGACAACTTCCTAATATTCTGGAATACAAGGCCAACCTCACTCTATGCCCTGCCCTAACACATATTAGTTGTTAACCTCACAGCAAACCAGAAGTTGCCTAAGTGGGAAGTTTCTTGACCACTCTGTGTCATTTTTCACCTGAGTAAAATTAGTATGTAAGAATCCTGACCCATGGTGTTAGTGTGAGAATTCAATGGCATAACTATGTCCGGCATAGAATAGCTTGTGTATTGTAAATGCTCATAAATGTCACTTTTAACTAAGACCCCAGGAGGTGAGTGCTCAAGACCTGGGACACATTTCCTTAGATCTACCCTAGGTGAGGAGGTGACCCATATAATCCCCCTGTCATGGTGTAGAACAGCCCAGGAGCCACCAGCAGTCAAGAGGGACTGACAACACTAAGCACTCTACAGTTTATAAAACTCTTCACTCCCACCCTGGATTTAATCTTCCAAACAGCCATGAGAGCACGCCAACTCCCACTATACAGATGCGGGTTAACAATGTGAGGGTTACCCAAGGTCAAATAGAAAGAAGTTGCAGAGCAAGGCCACATAGCCAGAGCTCCATGTCACAGCCCCTTGTTCTTATCGATTTTACTGATCTCAAGGACATTGTGAGGCTACCAAAGGGAAATACAATTTAATTAGAGTTTAATTAATTTGAAAAGTATCCTGCAATCCTACCAAAAGGAAGAAGAGTCAAGAGGAGGAGAAATCTCCAGTAACCATGGAATGTCATAGGCAGGCCAAAAAGGTGACCATCAACTATGAGAGGGGAACCTAAAGTCATTACTTCTCTCCAATGTGCTCAAGGGCATCCTTTATAATGCTCAATTTTGCTTTTCAAATTCCACAGCTAGTCATTGAACTAAATGGTACCTTTGGCTGTGAGCATTCGAGATTCTCCAACCACCACTGATGTCTTAAAACCCCTTCCTTCTGCATCTTCCTTCAGATTTTAGCCTAGCCACATCAGAATGCACAAATGGGCACTGATGAGATGGTCAGCCAGTAAAGCTTTTGCCAAGTAAGCCTGAAAACCTGAGTGTGATTCCTGGAGTCTGTATAAAGGGAGAAGAGAACCCACTCTGCAAGGTTGTCCTCTGACTTCCACATGTGTGGGCCGTCATACACATACACATACACACACACACACACACACACACACACACACAGAGAGAGAGAGAGAGAGAGAGAGAGAGAGAGAGAGAGAGAGAGAGAGAG
>LZPO01089909.1:1603952-1620533 GCA_001675575.1 Neotoma lepida
AATACATGTGTGTAATAAAATGAAAAATGTAAAGATGAGAATGCTAGGAAAGCATTTCAAATCCTGCCTTTCTGGTATTCTCCATTTGTGTAACAGGAGGAAAGACTGCTTTCATCCATTTTTGGAAACAAACCAAAACACCCATAAATATTCAAGCTTATAATATTGACTTAAAGCTCAGTTAGAGCCCAGGCTGCAGTCAGCTCCTGATTATCCATGTGTAACTTATCCACAGCTAATTTTAAAACTCAAAATTACTTCCTTCTAAGTTGCAGCACACCCTGGGCCTTCTCGGTGGGAGTCAACTCAGAGCCTGGAGAGACGAGGCAGAACTCGCATTTCCCTGACAGAGCATTATGTGACTTCAGAAAGGCTCAGTGGCAGATCTCAGTCTAGCACCCAAGACCACACGATTATTTTATGAATCCAAGATGAAGCACACACGTTGTTTGTTGTTTCCAAGTGATGCTGGCATGACAACAGTGTGATGGCCCCTCTTCATTGTGTACTTGATTGCATTTGGTCCTCTAGGAGTCATGCCTCTGGATGTCTCCAGAGAGGTTTCACTGAGGAAAGACCCACCCCTGAATGCAGAGGCCCCCATCCCGTGGCGACCTAACATCCCTCACTGAATAAATAGGAAGTGAGCTGGGCACCAGCATTCATCTCTCTCTGATTGCTGACTACAGATTCATTGTGACCAGCTCTCCCATACTCCCACTGTCACAGCTAGAGCTGCTTCTATCACCATGACTCCCCCACCATGATGGATGGTGCCCTCAAACTGGGAGACCAAATAAACTCTTATTTCCTCAAGATGCTTTTGTCATGACAACGAGAAAAGCAACAAATGTACACAGATGGTCTCTGAACATGGGCAAGGCTCCTCTGAATTTCTTTTAGAATTCAGTCTTCACACCTAACGGAGCTGGGGTAAAGACTTAGAATTGTGTATCTGGGGGAACTAAGGCCACTACCCACTATTCCAGCACCAATAAAGCCCTGTGAATGAATTGCTTGGCAAGCCATGTGGTTCCTTGTTCTCCTTCTTTTGATGCTAGACCTCACTATTTCCATTTCTACAAGCTAGGAAATCCTCACGACCACCATCAGCACTACACCTGCCCAGCCTTACAAATGATATGTCTCTGGACTGTTCTTTTTCCTTGCCTTAAGTTCAAGACTCCAACTTCAGGTTTGTCTAACAGAAGGAAGCAGGAGCTGCGGAATGATGGCAGGAAAGGTTGTTAAATTAAGGATATAAAGGTAGACATGAGCTCTTTACCTAGTGCCAGCATTGTAAAGGACAGACCCACCTCTTCTTCAGAGGATGTCTTGAATTTGGAGAGGACAGGGAAAGACACTTGTGAGAACCAAAGTTTCATAAATTCTTATAGATACTATGAAAGACAATAGAGAGGACCTGAGAATGTGAAGGGAGCAGGGATGGCAGAGAAGGGAAGCCCTCATCTCCATCCAGGGCAAGAGTTATGTAGAAATGTTCTGCTTGGTGCTTGAGCTAAAGTATATTATGTCACAAGAAGCAATGTTTAACATGGTTGCTCATGTCTCAACAGGTGTAGAAGTATTGGTTCTATGAGCCAGATTGATCAAAGGTTTGGTAGCACTGAAGGGCTGACCTGTAAAACCCAAAGGGTATTTATATCATTATTTGCATGGGAAAGGGTATTCTGTGTTCTTAACAACTTGTATGCAGTCTTTCAAACCCAGCCTGGTTTGGGTTACACAGTACTTGTGCTGTATGAACAGAAAAGGGTAGTCAGGAAAGCATGAGACCATAGATGTTGACCAAGTCTGAACAAGTAATGACCTATCTGGGAGCCACATGTACCCCCAGCTAGGAACAGGTCCCTTGGAATGGCCTTCAGTTGAAAAAATAGCTTGATGGTAATTCTGTCACTCAGAGAAATGTGAGAAGTTAGTTAAGAGAAACTCCTCCTAGCCTACCTGTGCAGTTGTTTATACTCCCTCTGGTGGCTGAGTCAGACCTGTATGCCCTGTCCTTTTGGCCTGAGAAGCAACCACTCTACCTGATTGCAAAAGTCCAGAGCCCTGGGATTGTGGCCTTGCCGCCCATGTGCACTAAGGCCTAAAAGTTCAACATGTTTGGGTTTGGGTTTGAACTATCTATCATCTAAGTGTTTGGAAACCCATGGCTTAAATTAACATAGATTATTCTTCTGGTACCTTGTACACAGTTTGTGCTGTATAACCTTGTGGAGCTCCATAAATCATACACTTCAAGTCCCTGCTTTCAGTTAGCCTCTTCTGGGTTTTAAGAAACAACAATTGAATAAGATTACTTCAAGTTACCACAGTGGAATATGGATACCCATGCCCAGAAAATGCTTTATGGATAGGCCCTGGAAGCTACGGAGTTGACAGAAGATTCTAATAGATACACTGAGCTATAATCCCCGGTATGTCATAAGATTCTAAATCCAGAGGATATACCCTTCAAGAGGATTTGGGGGACTCAGAAGATTTCCATCTTGGTTCCATTCTCTCTATACATACTACCTTCCCATGGACTACTCCACATTCCACCTTCTGCTCACTCAGGTTTCTTCATCTTTTACTATGCTGCCTTGCACAAGGCCCATCTTGTCTGGTGTGAGTGCTCCCTGTACAATTCCCTTTCAGCTTTAACTCACTTTGCAAATGGATCCCTTCTCTTGGTAGCCTCCAATAATGGAGGGGGACTATAATCAGCTGTGGTGAGAGCTATCAGAGTCCGGCAAGATCAGGTCAAGGATTAGCTGGCACAGGTCAGAGACCTAGCCTAGCCATGAGTCAGTTATTCTTTGAATTCGCCAAGGACATAGCAAGCAGTGTAACTAAAGAACATACACTCCCTAATAGAAATGTGAAGTCCTCTGCTTTCAACTACTGGTAAGAGTTCCCTAAGCTTACATACATTACTAGGAAAAACAAAACTAGATAAGACCCTATTTCTCAGATAGCCTGCAGCAGCCTCTTGGTACTAAGCAGCAAGCACTATCTCCTATGTTTATCCTGTGGTACAGCTGTTGCTTGGGCATCTCTTTACTCGCCTATTGTGTCTGAAACTTGAGGTTTAGCACTCTTCTTTGTTCTACTTCCTTATCCTTTGCTCAGGCATCACTGAGTTTTGTTTATTTGTTTTTATGCATGTGCTGTCTGCATGTATATAAGTGCATTACATGTGTGCCTGGTGACAATAGAGGCCTGAAGAGGATATTAGATTCCTTGGAACTGAAGTTACAGATGGTTGTAAGCCACCATCTGCATGCTGGGAACTGAACTTTGTTCCTTTCTGCAAGAGCTCTTGACCAGTCCCTCATTTTTCTGCTACAATTTGTTTCTGCTTGAATTCGTGCTTGGTTGATAGGCCAATGATCTCAGTTTTGCTGAATCCAAAACAACATTGACAGTGAAGTGTTTCACTCAGGAAAAAGAGGAATTATACAGCAAACTTCAAATGAAAAAAAAATGTGGTAAGTGAGCAGGTACCTGAGATGCTGAGACCAACTAGAATGTAGGTGTCAATTGAGATATTTCACCTTTTATTTCTCTTTCACCAAAAATATTAGAAAACTACTTTGGGGTCTTCTGAATCTAGGACAAGTAGATACTTTTCCAGGCAGGGCTTGAATTTGGATTTAAAGATCTATACTACTTAATGGTTGTTCTAAGTAAGACTTTCTTAATCTTAAGAAGAGAAAAGAAAAGCTGTAAAAATCCTTGATGGATTTATTCATATTGCTGGAATGCTGCAACAGAAGAAAAAGACACCATTGTATTTATCCTCCGATTGACCAGGCCACCATGTCTCATCCATGCAGTCACTTGTTCCTTGCTCTGTTGAATGCCTTCTGTAAGATCAGTACTGTGGTGGGGATATTAAAATGAAGGAGGAGGTTAGTTAATTTTCCGTTGCTATGACAAAATATGAGAGATAATTAAATTAATGAGGGAAGAGGCTTGTTCTGCCTCGTGGCTTCAGAAGTTTCAGTCCCTGGCCATTTGGATCCACTGCCTAGGGCTACAGCCAAGACAGTACATTATGGTGGGAGCACATGGCAGATGAGCCATGCTTACCTCATGGCAACCAGGAAGCTAAGAAATAGACAGGAAGGGGCTAAGGTCCCAACACCATCCCCAGGACAAGTTCCTTGCACTAAACTCTACCTATTAAAGTTTCCATCACTTCTCAATAGTACCAAGTTGAACACCAAGCTTTTAACATACAGGCCTTTGCTGAACACACATGATCCAAGCTACAGCAAGGAGGTACTACTGTTCATAAGAAACTTAATATGCAGAGACCTGGACAAGTGAAAAGAGAATGATGATGAAACATTAGTTAAAGGGAGACCGTCATCGGGCTATCCTCTCATGAAATGTTCTTTCTATGTATCATATTTCATAAACCCTCTGGTAATACTGTCCAGACATCAAGACCTCGAAAGCAGATGACCCTCACCAAGCTTCCTTAAATGAATGCTCATGTTTTGGTGATTATGTGGCATTCTCTTCAGCTTTTTCTCTTAGGACATTCAAAGGAAGACATACCCATGGGCTGATGGGATCTTTCCTGAAACCATAGATTATCCCCCAAAGGATGAGTCCTGACATAAGGAACTGGAATTTAAGGAGAAGCCTCAGTCAGGTAAGAGTCAGCTGGACCTCTCCTTTGCCTCAAAGCTTGGAAGCATCTGGACATGTGAAACATGAGACTGGGAGGTATATTTTAGAGATCAGAAACAAGGAAAGAAGTCCAAGAAGAGAGATCCAAGAAGGACTTTGTCTTTCTGAGCCCTGGGATAGGAAAAGACAAGGTCTTCAGAAAGGAATGCATGCACTCAGGCCATGTCACCTGCATGGCATTCCCTGCTGATCACCCTTCACCTCCCGCCAGTGTTCCTCAGGAAACTGTCAGGAACCTCCTGAATTAGAATGCCCAGGGGCATGAGGTAAACCAGTACCTCCATGAGTACCTGGGACCTATGCTTCCAAATCAGAATGGAAAGGGAGTCAGAATTTAAACTTTTATAGACATTCTCAAATTTGAGATCCCTAGGTCTACTCATCAGTGAGGCATTTTGTGAAAATTTACTATGGTTCAACTTCCCACAATCCCCAAGAAGTGTGTCTTCCAATATCATTCTTGGGGATGCCAAATGCCTATCACCTGAGCTTTATTACTTGATTTCTGATACCTCCCATCATAACATCCCAGCAGCAGGCAAGTAGTCTGAGTCAGAGGGTAGCAAAATTCTTCTATAGTCAGATAAGACATGCATACTGACCACTTCATAGGTCATAGAGTCTCTATCATAGCTACTCTGCTATTGAGCACAAAATAGCCATAAACGATATTTAAACCAATTAAGCTTAGCTGTGTTCCCATAGAACTTTTTTTTAATAAAAACAGGGGATTGGTAGAATTTGGTCTGTAAGCCATGGTTTACAGGCACCCCTTCCCTAGCCTGAGCTATGAGGGAATTCATTAAGTACTGCTCTGATATGGAAATATAGGATATAGATAGGATAAAAGGGTGGATTGTTAAACCTACTTTTAAAGAGCAACTTATTTAAAATGTTTTACATTGGTATAGATTTTAGTTTATTGATACAAATTTAAAGTTAATTTTGTTATACTGTATTTATATTTCTACTCTTTTTTAAGGCATTATGTTTATATAACTCATTTAAATTGTAATGGATAATTAAGAAATACAGATTAATAGTCTTTTTATAGTCATGTAAAGTTTTTTAGGTATACAAAGATATATTTCAGATAGATAGGTAATCTTCAAACACTTTAAAGACCCACAGAATATGGCATTTAAAATGTTTTAAAAACTTAGACTTTCTGGACAGTGAGACACATCTGCTCCTGGCAGCACCGATTTATTTCAAAGAGAAAGATGGGTATCGAAGACACTCTATATGGAGTTTATCTCCTTCTTAGCAAAAATAGCCATTTGAGCAAGAAACTGTTCTTGTCTGGACTGCTTGAAAAAATGTTATACCGACTGGACATGCAGGACTCATGGAAAGGTGACCACTAAACTTTACAATACAAGATGGTCCTTCAGGTACCTGCTTCGCAGAGGAGACTACAAGACATTCTACAGGAAACAGGAAAAAAATGACTGAGAAACTCTGGGCCTATAGGCTGAAGATGTATGCCCCAACGTTACAGAGGAACTTTGGATGACTGTCCAGGTAGCCAGCTGTATCTGTCATTCTAGATTTTTGCAAATTGCTTACAATGCTCTTCCTGTTTACTTAGGTAATATTATATCCTTCTGAGGTTTTTGATGTAGTTGAAAACTAATTAGTTATAATTATAATTTTCCTTGGTTATGATAAAAGATAAGGTAGATATGAAACCTTACACTCACAAATATAGGATAGATAGGGTATTTTCTTTAAATTTGCCAAATACAAACAGACTAGATATTGTAACTGTAATTCTTGCTAGATAACTGTTTTGTTTTATGTAATTTTACTATGTTAAAGTTAAAACCTTCCTTCTAAATAGAAAGAAAAGGGGAAATGATGGGGATATCTTTCTGTATGCTGTGAATATGTGTTGCTCTGATTGGTTGATAAATAAAATGCTGATTGGCCAGTAGCCAGGTAGGAAGGATAGGTGGAATAAACAGACAAAGAGAATTCTGAGAAGAAGAAGGCTGAGTCAGGAGACACCAGCCACCACTGAAGGAACAACATGCCAGCAGACTGGTAAAGCCATGGAACATGTGGCAAAACATAGATTAATAGAAATGGGTTGAGTTTAAGTATAAGAGCTAGTCAGTAATAAGCCTGAGCTAATGGCCAAGCAGTTATAATTAATATAAGCTTTTGAGTAATTATTTTATAAGTGGCTGTGGGAACATGAGGCTTGGTGAGACCCAAACAAAACTTTCTCCTTCACTGCTCTCATTATATTGCAATACTCAGCCTTGCACAAATGGATTTATCGAAAGGATTGGAAGCTCACTGGAGTTACCTGAGTGGTTCTCGAACTTAACTGTATATGAAAATCAGCTGAAGGGTATGTTAAAAGAGATTTGTGGATATGTTCCTAGAATTTCTGACTCAGTAGACCTGAAATAAAGGCTCCAGATTTGTGTTTCTGACAAGTTCCCTAGCAATACTGATGATGTTAATAAAGAGCAAGAGGCTAATGATAGCATTTGTAGAGGAAACATGGGTCTCAGCCATAAGGGCAAGAACACGAGATCAGCTTCCTAGTGGTTCTAGATTCTGGAATTTAGAACATGAAGGACCTTTACAACTCTGGGAATGGGGTTACCAAAGGGCTGGTTACCATTACTGTTGTGTTTTTGTCCTCTAGATTTCTTTATTCTGTGGTTTTCTAAATTTTCTAAAAATTAGAGTGGTAGCTACACAAGTGTAAATATGAGGATGAACATTCATGTAAAAAATTGGGGCATGGCAGCTCACACCCCTAATCACGATGAGGGAGAGATTGACATCTTCCAGAACCTAGCTAGCCAGCCAATCTAGCGGAATTGGCAAGCTCCAGGTTTAGTGAGAGACCCTGTCTCAGAAAACAAGGTGGAATATGATATCCAGAGATCTCTGGTCTCTATACTCATGTGCACATGTGCACACATGCACCCATGATCATGCATGTACATATACAAATGCAAAATAAAAATGAAAACATAAACAGATGAGAAGCTGCTCATAGTGTCAGGTCAGTCCTAGAAAACCAAGTTGGCTTCTCCACACAGAACATGGCCATTATCCTTTGATAGCAAAGTGTAGCTTCAGAGAAACTTGGTGAATAGAGGTTATGTTGTATTTATTTTCACACCCACACAGCTTAGAATATACATTGGGTTATAGTTAAGATTGTATGTCTACTGATCTCTTGTGAGAAAAAGGCATTGTTACATCAAAAACGTCAGTATCTTGAGTATATTCTACAACCTTGTGTGCCTCATAATTTATTCTTATCATTATTGGTGAAAATGTTAAATTCCCATGAAATGGTGAACTGTTTCTGTTGAAAAGAGAGGTATAGTCTAAATTCATTTAGGACAGGAATTTAGAAGAAGTATGCATTGTTTGCAGATTGTGTCTGCTTTGTGCACAAATGTCTTTTATACTGAGGCTATTTTCTTTCATCATGGGACCTTTCCTGGATTCATGGCTCTGAGAAAACACAGTACAGGGATCCAGTATAGACCAAGCTCTCTTTCTTTTTGTTAATGTGTAATGCTAAAATTTCCATTAGGTTTTCCACTATCACTGATATTCACAAACTAAATTTTATTGTTTTTCAAAGCAACTAAAGAGTAACTTGGGACCAAAATCATTTTCATAAGTAAGGTAACAAACTTGGGGGTGGGGTGGGGAGAACAATCTTGCCATATAAGGTTGCAAGCATAAAAAAAGTCATATTTGGAGAAGATTACAGATTTAATAGAATGCAAAAGAAAGGATGCAGCAATGTCCATATAATATCTAATCTGAATCTGAACAGAGACATGATAGGAGAATGAGAAATTGTTAGTTGGTTTTCATGCATGCATGTGATCTAAGAACCATGGCTCAACAATAACATAGAGAGTGGCAATATTGGGAGGTGTGGCCTTGTTGGAGTAGGTATGGCCTTTTTGTAGGAAGTGTGTCACTGTGGGGTGGGCTTTGAGGTCTCATATATGCTCAAGCCACCGTCCAGTGTCTCAGTTCACTTCCTGTGCCTTTAGATCAAGATGTAGAACTCTCAGCTCCTTCTCCAGAGCCATGTCTCCTTCACACTGCCATGTCCTGCCATGAGGACAATGGACTAAATCTCTGAAACTGTAAGTCACTCTAATTAAATGTTTTCCTTTATATGAGTTGTCATGGTCATGGTTTCTCTTCACAGCAATAGAAACACTAACTAAGACAACATACTTACATATGTATCATCATACTCACTGAATAGCTGATGACTTTGAACTTCTGATCTTTCTGTCTTTACCTCCTGAGTGATGGAATTACAGGTGTGCACCACCACTCCCAGTTTATGTAGTGCTGATGATCAAGCCCAAGGGCTCATTCATGCTATTCAGTACTCTACCAACTGAACTAGTCCTCAGCCCCTTTTAAATATTGGGTATGCTAAGATTCCCCTTTTCATATACTACAAGCATATTTTCCTTTAGGCTACCAAGCACAACAGTAACAGCTACTCCCAATCCTTATTTGATAATTCTAACCTGAAAGCTATGTTGGGTTTAATCTTCATTGATTTTCTTTTCTTTTGAGAATGATTCTATTTTCTTGGTTCTTTATACATTGAGTAATTTTTAAATGTATTCTGAACATTATGAGTAGTATGAGGACTCTGAATTCTGTTATATTCTGCCAAAGAATGTTACTCTTTTCAAGCAGGCAAATAACTTTGTTGATGTCAAATGACAGACATTGTCTCTTATCCCAGTTTTGTCCTCGGTGGGTTGCTTTGAATGTCCCGTGCGTGTGTTTATAATTAAGGGATTAAATGGTGCCTTTCTCTGGGTCCCTCCTTTTAGGGTGTTGTCCTCCTTTCTAGTGGTTCTGTGCTCAGCTTGTTCCCAATTCTCTGGACTGGAAAGACCGGGTTTTCTATCGGAGGTTTAGCAATTCCTTACGCTCTCAAATGTAGTTTATGTAGTTTAACAACCTCAATTAAAATCTCCAATAATCCCGTGTTCTCTCTGCTTCCTGATGTGGACTCCCTGTGGGAGGAGCATATTTTCACTCCCTCCTCAGAGTCTTCAGGTAGCTGTTATTTGTATTTTCTTCCAAGCTCTCATCTGGGGCAGATTTAGTCCAGTGGAGCTTACTCAGCCATACTGGAACTGGGCCAGTTTGAGTTTTGAGATGATGTGAGCTCAGCCTTTCCCATAGCTCCATCTAAAAGAATGCTAATTTACATGGCAGGTCAGAGCCTTTGATTGATTTTTCTGTGTGAGCCAATGACCTTCAATAGAGAGATACTGCTATAGCCCAGTCATAGGGAAGAATGGGACATAAAGCTTCTCTCCATTTAGTCAACAAAATTTACTGTCCTCCGATCAAGACAAAAACATTGGGTTTCCTACCCCAGTTGCCTAGGGGGCATCCTTGAGCTTTTGGAGATGGAGGCAGAACTGACTATCAAACAAACAAACAAAAAAAATCAGATACATTAGGGAAAAAACACATTTAAGAAGGACTGATTCTGTATCGGGCCCTTATTTTATGAATGCTTTCTTCTTTAACCCTCACAGCCCTGCTGGGTAGATGTCATCTTCCTTTTAATAAGTGAGTGAAGTTCAGAGGCAGCACTGCTGGTGATTTTCACAAGGTTTGAATTAAAGGGGGACTTATTGCTTAAGACAAAAAAAAACCCGACAAACCCCACCTGGGTTGGCGCCTTACCATGCTCTCACAAATAATATTAATACTCCTAATAAATAGGAAAATCTGAGGGCTACTTTTCCTCTCAGCCAAAAGGGATTGTGACTCAGTACAGCTCCCGACTTTTGACTGACAAGGTTCTATAAATGCTAAGTATAGTTTTCTATTAAGATTGAAACCTATGAGAAAAAAGCCGTGGGCTGACCCATCTTCAAAGTGTCCATTTAAGATTATTTTCTGTCAGCCAGGTGGCTAATGGGCTGTGTTAGACAATGGATAGATATTGTATTCTGTCTGAAACCATAGAATTGGAGAAAAAAGAGCAATTCTGCATTTATTTGGCTTGTCTACTGCCCGGGAGCCTGAGCTTCTGAGAACATTTATTTCATCTTAAGAAATGGATGGCACCTCCCTGTTTCAGGTGGAAGGAAAACCTCTGCTCTGGCCTCAGTGTGAACAGGGGCATTGGTGATAGAATAGCCAGTGTGAGTCACTTTCCCCAGACTGGGCAAAAATAGTGAAAGCATTTTGGGGCAATTCTAAGGGAAAATGTTCAATTAGTGGTAGGTTTATCTAATGTTGGATTAAAAAAATATTGATTGCTTCATGTTTTACAGAGATAACTCACAGACAATGGAAAGTAAGCCTCCTACTGAACTGAATAATGACTCTGTTAAGAGATGGGAACACGAGGAGAGATGTTTAAAGCACAGTTGGAAGGAGAAAGTAATAAGGCTGAGTTAGACAACAGGAAGTCTCAGCCTGGGCTGACAGTTGGAGCTATTGGGAAAGCACTGGTTTTCAACCCCCAACCAACTTGCTCATGGAAGCATTGTTGCTGAGAGAGTGGCGCTTTTCTTCCAGTTCTAGGGCTTTCTCTATGACTGTCATTTTTTCTTGGGGATGTCACCCTACTCATTCTGATCCTGGGCTTTTCTGTGCAGCAAGGCAGTTGGACTGGGTCATCTTCTTAATGCTTTCTTACTTTAACTATTAAACATTCAAGATTCTCTCTCATTTCTCCTACCCAGGTTGTTTCCACTCCATCCAAGAAGCCATATGGAATGCAAAATGGTGTGAGAGTAGATAAGACACTTGAAACTTTTTAATTAAAATGGGAATAAATCAAAATGAAAGTGAAACCAATACATCCTTCTCTTTTGAACTAGAAAGTAGATGGCAGATGACAGATATGAATAGACTTTGAACTACTCTCTGAGTACAAACTTTCCTGTACTTTCATGTGAAACTAACCATTCACTTTAAATATCTACAATGAGTCCTGTCAGAGAAGAGCAGGCATCTCAAATAATGAAGGTCAGCAACAATGCCCAAATCCCACTGTTCTAGAATGTGCTCAAAGACAGCCTCAGATGCATGAAGACAAAGAAACACACTTATCCCACCCATGACCCTGACAGTAGGAGGCCAGCTTAGTGGTGGACATGACTGGTATCCAAAGGTCAAATAGACCCAGAGAAAAGGGCACATGGTTTGGGGGGAATCGTGGTGTGACCCTGATGGAATAAACAGTTCAATTTCAAAGGCCCAGTGTGCAGAGATCAGGGATTGCTTTTGAACCATATACAGCTTTGGGATGCTTTGGAGGTGAAAGAAATATAAGTACCATAGAGAGGAGTAAGATTGTCCATTTCATTGTTTCCCAAGGAAGTGGCATAACTGAGAACAGTTTCTGGTTTTCTTAAAGATAGGTGAATTCCTTTTTTACCCATATATTCAAGAGTAAATGAATCAACAGGCACTGACCAGAAGAAACCAGGAATAGTAAAAAAAAGAAAAGAGATAGAGGAGAAAGAGGAAAGGAAAAGCGAATGAATCTATTGATAG
The DNA here is from genome assembly GCA_001675575.1 of Neotoma lepida. Classification (NCBI taxonomy): domain Eukaryota; kingdom Metazoa; phylum Chordata; class Mammalia; order Rodentia; family Cricetidae; genus Neotoma; species Neotoma lepida. Next base: position 1,616,217 of record LZPO01089909.1, read on the forward strand.
AGTACAGATTTTAAAGATGATGGTAAAGTCTAGTAATAATATAAACTACAGGGTCTTGAGTAGTTGATAGAAGCATTCCTTAGAGTGTACATGTCTTTTTTTTCTTCTCTTCTCTTTCTGTTCTGTTAAAAACAAGTCTTGAGATTAAGATACAGATCTCACATAGCTCAAATGAGAAAGTAGGAAAAGTACAATTGGAAAAAGAGGCCAACAAAAGATATGTTAACTCACGCACAAACCCCTAGGAGTCCCTCGGGAACTGTGTGGAATACCTGCATTAGTATCCTAAGGCTGCCATAACAAATGACCACAGAGTTAATGGATTAAAACAACAATACATTCTCTCCTAAGGCCTGAAGCCAGAAATCTGAAACCAAAGTGTTGGCAGGCTTTGTGCTTTCTGTAGTCTGATCAAAAATCTATCCCAAGACTCCATTCTGGTTCTTGGTAGTTGCCAGTCATCATGGATGTTTCTTGACTTATAGATACAATGCTTCAATTTCTACCACTGTCTTCATATTGCCTTCTCTGTCTCTTTTCTTCACTTATCTTCTCTTGTAAGGACAGTTGCCATTGGATTTAAAGTCTAGTCTGATCCAGGATGATCTCATCTCAACACCCATAACTCAATTACAACTGCAGTGACCCTTTTTCCAAATAAGGTCACAATCACAGTTTCCAAGTAGACCTATGTTTTAGTGAGTCACCATTAAATCAACTACAGTGACCCTTAAACATGTCTTACTAGGGAAGTTGAAATATGAGGTCCACAGACTCTGATACTCCATTGGATGGGTAGCCTGAGAGGATATCAAATCCTGAGCCTGTACATGGGGCTGAGGAACTTCCCTTGGTGCTAGAGAAATCCCTAGGGGCTGGCAAAGAGAAGTGAAGTGCTGGTCTTTCAGGGAAGAAATAACATCACAATACATATGGGTGGGCCTAATAGCTCCTTTTCCAAGGATCTGCTTGGTGAGGATATGTATGTGTGAATAAGGACATCAATAGCAACTGCATGAAATAGCAGCTCCAAGTTGACAGGAATGAATGAAGACAATGCAAAACCCTGGACAAAGCTGAAGAGAGCAACCAGGCTACTTGTGCAGTGGCACTGACATTTGCACATTCTAGTGTATGGTCATGAGCCACGCTGTAACATTGAGCCCACAGGAAGTAGTAAAATACATATGTGAGGAAATAAATAAACTACCTTGGAAAGACCATTCGATAAGCCCATGGGATATCCTCTTGTTTGCTCTCAGAACTCTTAAGGTGGTTCTCAGACTTTAGAAGTCTACTAAATGTTGGGGAATATTATTTTAAGGTGTGCTACTTTTGTTTATGTTGCATTTGTTTAACTCTGTGAAGCTGTGTTACTGTGACTGTCTAAAACACTAAAACACCCAATGTTCTAATAAAGTGTTGAATGGCCAATAGCGAGGCAGGAGAAAAGATAGGCAGAGATAACAGGCAGAGAGAATTGACAGAAGGAGAAATCTGGGAGGAAAAGAAGAAAGTAGCCAGAGAAGGAGGGGGACATCAGGGGCCAGCCACCTAGCTACACAGCAAGTCACGAAGTAAGAAATAATGAAATGTATACAGAAATAGAAAAAGGTAAAAGCCCAAAGGCAAAAGGTAGATGGGTTAATTTAAGTTAAGAAAAGCTGGCTAGAAACAAGCCAAGCTAAGGTTGGGGATTTAGAATTAAGAATAAATCTCCATGTGTAATTAATTTATTTGGGAGATGGGTGGCAGCCACCGCCAAGAGCAAGAACAACAACAACTAAGTCCTTAGGCATTAGAAGGATGTTTCATGAACATGTAGCATCAGTGAAGTGCCTAACCATTGAGGTGAGGGCACACACACAGCTTTAGAGAGGGATACAGAATAGCAAAAGACAATCAGGTTGTTATAATTCCAAACATATAACTTTGCACTTAAGATAGGGCTGTGGGTTAAAGGAGAGGAAATAGCAGCTATCTAAAATTAATGGTGGAGTCCTGGGCAGGATTCCAGCCCCACTAGCTGATTCAAGTGCCTAGAAGAGGAATGACCCAGAGGCTTCACAGCTAATCTGGGCATCAGGCATGGCTAGTGTCAAAGGCACTGGGGAGGAGATAACTTGGTCTCACCAAAGACTGACAGCCAAGTTCCACTAGATAAAAGAATGTAGTTTTTGCCGCTGTCAGGACATTTGCAGACTAGGGTTTGCCTTTCTCTGCTGGTGGATCTGATAGGTAGAAGGATATAGAGTAGGGGGTTAGTATTTGAGAAAGCCCTGAACTAGCACTGTTTAGACTACATGGGTTTACTTAATTTAACTGCTGATACCAGCTTAAAGTTTCCAACATACGGTATGTAGACAGTCATAATCCAATAATACTCTTTTCTAGTGTCAATGTAAGGAGCCTAAAAATGTATTGTTTATGCTAGATCTACAATGCTGCATTAGTGGAAATACACCTCAACGTATGTAGTAGTGAAACACAGCAGATTATTTCTAGCTCCAAAACAGGTGTCTCTAAGGAATGGGAGATTTCTCTATAAGGATTCAGAAAACTGGGCTCTTTATAACTTGTGGCTGTACTATTTTCAATACATAGTTCCAAAGCCACTCATTATCATCAAGCTAAGATTTGGCAAAACAGGGTAGAGACTCAGTCTGTGGGAATCTAGCCCATGAGTGGCAAGCATCGCCTCTCTTCTGATCCACTGACCATAACTTAATCATGAAGGTCCGCCTGACAGCAACTGTATGTGTTATGCTATACTATACTATACTATACTATACTATACTATACTATACTATACTATACTATACTGTCTTAGTTTGGGTTTCTACTGCTGTAAAGAGACATCATGACCATGGCAACTCTTATAAAGGAAAACCTCTAATTGGGCCTGGCTTACAGTTTCAGAGGTTTAGTCCATTATCTTCATAGGGGGTGTGCAGGCAGACATGGTGCTGGAGAAGGAGCTGGGAGTTCTACATCTTGATCTGTGGGCAGCAGAAACAACTGTGTGTCACATTGGGCATAGCTTGAGCATAGGAGACCACAAAACCCACCCCCAGTGACACACTTCCTCCAATAAGACCACACCTACTCCAACAAAGCCACACCTGCTAATAGTGCCACTCCCTACGGAGGCCATTTTCTTTCAAACCACCTCATATACTATACAATACTATGCTATTTATGGTATACTGTATTGCACTACATATTACACTATATCTATTGCACTATATATTGCACTATACATTACAGCCCAGGCAGGAGGTAGAAAAGAAAGGTAATTGTGTCTACTTGTAGGTAAGGCTTAAAAACCATAGTTTGTCTCTGTTCCATGTGGGATGGGCTACACTAGTACACATGGCCACATCTGCTGGCTATAGGCTGGAAACTGCAAGGTGGCCTGTCTAATATGTCTCCTGAGTCTTAGTCCTGGCTGTGGACTTGGAATTTCGGTCTTGCTTTGTGTGGCTCCATTTTTATAATTTTCCTTGATAATTGGGTGGCCTGAACTTCATCAAGTAGTGATTCAAGAAAGCAAGAAAAGAAGTAAAATTTTAAATTATTAGCCTGGGGCAGACACTGTGTCACTTCCACTGCGTTCTGGTAGAGAAAAGAAGTCAAGAGTTGACCCTGATTTCAGCAGAGGGAGAACAGAATCTCCTAATGAGAGGAATGTCATTGTTTTAGTCAGACTGTTACAACAAAATCTCACAAATGGAATGACTTATTGACAACAGACATTGATTTCTTACAGTTCTGCAGACAGGGTAATCCAGGATCAAGGTGTAAGCAGATTTTGCCATCTGATAAGAATTTATTCCTCATAGACGATGCCTTTTCCTATGTTCTTGAGTCATAAAAAGGAGAACTAAACTCTTCTCATTAGTTAGTTTCCTATTGATAAGCAAAATGGCTAAAACTGAATATAAAGAAAAGAGGTTTATTTAGTGTTGCATGCTAAAGGCATTCTATTGGTTGAGCATCTCATGAGGGTCTCATGGAGAGTGATATGTTGACAAGAAGCAGATGAAAGATGGAGATAGCACATGGTGAGACAGAAAGCCAGAAGGGGGGGGGGCACACACTTGATCATTTATAACAACTTACAATATGGTATCTAGGTGGGAGTTCCCACCCAAATTATGCTAATCCCTCATGAAGGTGATACCTGAAATGATCCAATGGCCTCCTATGAGGTGCTGCCCCTCACAGTGCTATAAGGACAAAATCTCCAGCACATAAACACACAAGGAACAAACCATATCTAAATTATAGCAGTGTTCCCTCAGGTGTGCACTCTGT
>LZPO01089909.1:1623098-1636415 GCA_001675575.1 Neotoma lepida
AAGAAGAAGAAGAAGAAGAAGAAGAAGAAGAAGAAGAAGAAGAAGAAGAAGAAGAAGAAGAAGAAGAAGAAGAAACAACCTTAAGAGAGGTTCCCTCCTCTCTCCACTCCTTTACCAATGACCCCTATCTGTACTGAGCAACTCTTTGCGTGCCCTCCTGATAAAAATGACTAGACTTGGTCCTCTTTTACATGAGGCCAACCTTTCCAAGTGAGAACTGGAGCTCTTTCCCTGCTGTTCATTTTCCTGTGGTTACCTCCCCTCTCTCCTGCTTCTTCCATTTTTCTCTCCTCACTGGATCGCTTCTATCAGCATAGCAACATGCAGTGATACTTGCCATGCAAAAATACATCAGAACCTCCATGGTGCACAAGCCTCTACTACCACCCCCTGCTCCTCTCTCATTTCTGGTAAAGCACCTTTTGCCTACACCTGCCATCCCCATTGCTTCTTTCTCACCTTGAGCCCCTCTAGTGTACTGTTGGAATGTGAGAACGGGGTCTCTAGCTCTATTAGGGATCTACACTAAACATTTCCCAGTGTTCAGGAACTCCCCTGCCATGTGCTCTCCTGCATAGATCGTTCTAACCACCACCCCCACCACCACCACCAGGAGGCTCCTCCAGGAAATGGAATATCCAGACAAGCATCTGTTTAGTTTGGGGGCTAGCTGATCCAGGGTCTCTGTGTGCACACGGATGAATTTGATAAAGGCCCACATAGGCTCCCCTAAAAAGCAATTCTGAGTTCTCATCTTACCCAGGACATTATTTTGTGACCTCATATCTGAAGTTCACCCTTCTCTCCAGTAATACAAAGACCCATGTCCTGCTGGGATCCTCCCACCCCCGCCCTCACCGAAGACCTGTTTTGGTTCTTTTGTTGTTGTGGTTGTTTTGTTTTTTGTTCCTTTTTTTCTCAATTTCAGGACTCCAAAGAATAGCTTTGATCCCATCTAGCCCTAGTGCCAGCTTCTGTGTGGATGCTTTTGTTTCCCTTTTAAACAACAAGAGGCTCTCTTTTGAAAGTAAACTCTCAGAACTGTAAAGAGAAGTAGGAAGAAATAGCAAATTGTTTCTTTTAAAAACCATTTGTTAATCAGCTTATCTGTGTTAGGTGCATGTTTAGAGGTCTGAGAAAAAAGAAGCGAATTTATATCCACATGGGTCTTACAGACCATGTTTAGATTTTACTTATCTTTCAGTCAGCCATGTCTTACATTTACTTTTCACCTATCTACCTATGGATGCACATCGCATAAATTTTTTTCCTTAAAAAAGCAGCTCAAGCTAAGTGAAGAAAACCACATTCTATATGCAGACCCCTCCCCTCAAGCCTGAAACTAATTTCCAAATTTATGTATCTTTAATTGCCCTTCAGTGGAAAAGGCTCACTCTGTGTTGAGCACAAATGGTCCATGATTTTCAGCTCTATGTGATCTCGCAAATGTTGCTCAATAGCCATCCCGTGAGTCATGGAGCCATTATTATTAGCTCTGCATCACCATTCAGGAATTTCTGCTTCAGAGACATTGGGGAGCTTTCCTGAGCTCAGTCAGCTAACTCATGGTTGAACTGTAACTTCAGTTCAGATTTCTGGACTCAGATTGGGTGATGTTATAGCTGTGCTATCCATAGAGACGATTGCTTAGTAGAGATCCAGTAAAAATAACAGGATCAGGCAAGGTTTCCTTCTGTACTTACAGTGCTTACATGGTGCTATATTTTGGCACTGTGATGACCACTGACAGTAGTCTGCCTCTCCTGTTTTCATTCACCTTCAGCTCAGAATGGTATCAGAATAAAGATGGCCACATGGCGTCTACATGTAGCTCAACCAGTAGGAGATGAATTGTGTGATATTGCCCTTTATTAGACAGTCATCTACATTACTTTATTTTCAATTTCTAGTGGCATAGAGTTATGTTATTCAAGAGTGAGATTCTAATAGTATTTACTTGAGAGACCCTTGACAATTGTTATTCTAAGTATTGCACGGATCATGAAATTCATAATTCATTTTTAATCATAGTATACTCAGATATTCAGTTCTGAGCTGCATGTAATGTGTACTACCAATAGATCTAGCCCCTACATAGCTGTATTCTCCCGAAGAATACTTGATGTAGAAACAATAACCTCTAGGGGGAGCTCAAGTCTTCTCTCTCATACTACTGGGGTAGAAATGGACCAAGGGCAATAACCTCAATGCAGGGGCAGATAGCCTTTGATTATGTCTACCCTCGAGGTTAGAGGGCTCTTGCTTGTGCATGATGGGGGTCCTTCTGACCTTTTCTTGGAATGCAATCATTTGAGAATTCTACTAAGCAGATGATGCTTGGAAGGGGGTTTTTCCATACCCAAGAACCTGGCAGGAACTGGGTGAAACAGGGAAAGATAACTTGTGGCCATACAGTGATCTGGGCCTTAGGCCAGGAAAGTGATGGAATCCTGTGGCTTGCCTAATCCCTAAGCTCTGCTCTCCAGACTGATGGATTCCATAAGAGACACAGTGCATGTGTCCTGGGGTCAAATCTATACAACATTATGAATTTACAGGGACACTGAACTGAAGATCTCTGTGCCAGGCTCTCAGAGGAACCTAATATAGTGGTGTGTGGTCACAGTGGGCTAGTTTTGTGGACTTGGGAATTAGGAGATCCAGTTGGAATCTTCATTAGTAACATAACATAAACTAATGCAGAAATTCAATTTATGGCACAAAAAAAGATATCCTGAGAAAATATGCGTGATATAAACATAAATGTAAGACTGTGTTTATGCAAATGTGCCACAAAATTTATACATTAGGGAAAGTTCCAAATAAAGCATTATGGAGGAAAACAGAGCTACAACGCATCCAACCAAATGAATGCACATAGCTCAGAATCCCACGGTGAGTCCTGCCCTGAAAGCTCCAGCTGAAACTCAGGTTTTCATTTCACTGAGAGCCTTTGTTGGCTCAGTAGATCTCTGGGGAAGAAGTTTATTTAATGGAGAAAGAGACTTCCTAGGGAAAGGAACAAAAATCAAATCTTCAGCCTCTCTGACCCTTTCCTTCATTTGAACTCCCTTAAAACTGACCCAAAGACAGGACTTGGAGGATTGGAGACAATGCGTTTGGGCAGGCAGGAGGTGAGATGCATGAATGGATCACTGCTCAGAGCAACTGGGATTCAGTCTTCTGGGTGGCCCAGTATGGAAACAGGTGAGTCACAGCTCAGCAGGAGCACTCCGGAGAATTCGAGGCAAGTACAAATTCCTATTACTCACACAGTCGGGGCTTAAATCCAGGGGCACTGACTTTCCTGTCGTTTTGGTTTGCACAGGTGGCTTTGGAGAGTGAAATGGGAGGAAATGGACAGATCTCGAGGCGAGGAGCTGTCAGTGTGCTGAAGACTGAGCAGGCCTTCAGAACTTAAGAGTTCTGAGGGACATGAGACAAGGCATCAACAATATCCTCGTGTCAATACCGAGGCTAGTCTAGATGACCTGTAAGGCTGCTCCCACAGCTGATGGTCAGTGATTTTCTGGTTGTTTTCTCTCTGTGTTGGCAATGTGTTGCCCACCTGTGGAAGTTACTACGAAGAAAGATGCTTGCATCCACTTGGAAGGATATCTGATATCTGACTGGACTTTCAAGATGCCGTCTTAGGTGGAGTGCCTCAGAAATAAACCCTGCAATGTGTTTGCAACACAGTAAAGTTATTGAGGAAATGCTTCCTGGGGAGGGCTCGTAGGGAGTGAGAGAGGAGGACTGAGAAGGATGCTAAGGCAGGCTTCCATGTCAGGGAAAATTCCAGCCTCAGCCTGATGCCAGAGATCAGGACTGTAATTATACCTCAAAAACTGCAGTGACTCCAGGCAAGAGAGCAGGGTTTTCATAAACCCTCATCCTTTAGTCATTGAGTAACAGCCACCTCAGGGGAACAAAAGATCCCAGGCAGTTCCCATTCTCTACAAATATCAGCAGAGTGGCTCTAAGTGCCTGAAGATCTCCTTTAAGGAGAGCAGGTGTGGGTGGTTCCAAGTACAAGCACAATGAAACTGGAGGGCTCAAGAAAATAGGAAAAGACTATGTTTCCAAGGGGGCCACAGCATCTGCTACTCACTAAGAGCCTAGAAGCAGCAGTGATGTGGGTGTTTCTTCTGCTCTGATACAGATTTACAAGAATGAGACTCCACAAGTCCTGTCCTTGGCCCATTCTACTGCTGCAGACAGTTGACACTCAGGAGACTTAACACAATAGAACTTAAATTCCCAGAATGCCATGTTTCGAAAGAGGGCAACATGGGACCTTTTATAGGATGGAAATTCCAACTTCAAAAGTCTAAAAAGAATGGCCCCAAAGCCTTTTGCAGACTGTGTGGAATCTTTTCAAACTGAAGTAGGTTTGGGACTAAAGACAGTAAAAATATTTCTGAAATGAAGGGATAAATCTAGCTATGCAGAGATGCAGCACAATGCCATCATAAAAAATCCACTTTTGTCCATGCCACAGCCCTGAACCTCCTGTGCACTAGATCAGAGACCCTGATAAATCTGGGCTGCTAGAAATGCCAACCAGCTCATATGTTTTCAGTGAGCAATGACAGGGAGCCAAATTGCTTTATTCCGATTAGGGAAGGGCCTCTGACTGTAAAATATACTGTGTGAAAAAAAATATTGAGTTTTAGTTCGCTGACACATCAATTTAAGAGAGTTATAGCTCTCACACGGAGGCCAAGCAGGTATCTCTCCACATGTATGTGCAATAAAAATTAATTGTGGCCTTTTATACAGGGCACTGTTGTACTTGTGGAATCAGAGGGTGACCTGCGTGTCACCTCTAGTGGCAAGTCATGACACTAAGGGTGTTGGCTCTTCTCTGGGAAACTCAGAAGAAACCAACAGCAAAATCCATGAATGAGTTTTGTGCATGAACTTTCTGAATTTAAAAAGATGCACAGCCGTGTTAGACTCACCATTTCTTAAAGAATTTCATACTCATGTTTTATGGGATTGCAATGTGTATACAGTCAGCGTCCCAACAAGAAAATAGAAACTTCTCCAAGGCTTTCTAATTGATTCAGGAAATTGGCTGCACAGGAAATAGAAGAGAGAAAAAGCCAAGCGGAGAATGATGAGACAATCCTGAGGTTAGTGAGTCAGAAACATCTTCCACCTTGCATTCCCAGGGGCATAAAAAAAGAGTGGAACAATTGAGCCCAAGGTCTGGAATTTGAACCAGAGCTTGAACCACTCTCCATAGTCAACTGTGGCCAAGAAAGGAAGGAAGGGGTTCCTTGTGGGATCCAGAGATGCCACGGGATGCAGAGGAGGAGAGGACTGAAGCATTCTGGCTTCTCCATTCATTCTGCTCTGCAACCTTCCACCACTGCCTCTCATTGAGCAGACTAAGCTGGAGGACAAAGGGCTAAGGAAGCCCGGAAAGTGCAGTGTTTTGCAATGCAAGGCATGGCAGGGGAAGAGTAGAGAGTGGAGCTTAGAGTAAAAGGACATTTGATAGTCACAGCATATATGTAAAGCTCCCTTAGTTAGTGTACCAAGTTGACAGGTCTGTGAGGCTACTACTGACTGTGATTAGAAAAGAAAGAGGAGTCAGCCTGGTGTTCAATTCCAAGTAGAGTGGAGCATCTTCAGGTTGAGTGTTGTATCTGATTGGGACGGAACAAGTCCCTCCAGAAAAGGCTTCTGCGTGAACAATAGACATGCCACACGTTAAAAGGATTCTATCATATCAGGAGTAGGGACAGCACACCTCCCTTCCTGGTGAGTCTTCTTTTTAATTGTACCCTCTTTTTACTGATGCCAGGACAGTAGGCTTGCAGCTTTGAGGAAGAATTAAGTCTACTAAGGAGTAAGAATTCCATCTCTTTTTCCAAAAGTAGATGGCGAAATAAGAGAAGGAAGTCAGAAGTACACAAAGCAAGGAATTCTAGGATCTGGCTCACCAGAGGACTAGGGTGATATCAAGACCTTAACATATCAGTGTAAGGAAACCAAAAGCAAATGGGCTATTATTCCATCTACTTTTGGCTCTCTGGAAGGGGTCCACCTCATGCACCATCATAGAAGGATCAAAGCAAAAAATAATAGGGCATCACATGGGTGGGCAGAGCTGGCTTTGGATCGATCCTAGCTAGTACATAGTATGGGAGTGATTCAAATGTACTTAAATCTCCCAGTATGGCATAGATAACAGCTGGATTGAGAACTCCAGACAGATGTTTATCCCCAGAGGGCAAGGTGACTCCCTGAGGAGTCACCCAAAGGAAGGAAAGTAAACAAGAGGCAGATGAACTGTGTAGCTAAGAATGGAGAGGATTTACAATACCAGCAAGAAGGTAGATACTGTTATGTGAACATTTGTGCCCCTCCTCCTCAAATTCAGCATCCTTATAGATAGAATTAGGGTCCTTAAAAAAGAATCCCCAGTGAAATCACCCACATCTCCTCTTATGTGTGGACACAATGAAAAGTTGGCCATCCAGCTGGCCCTCAACAGGCATCAAATCTTCCAGCACCATTATCTTGGACTTCCCAGCCTCCAGAATTGTGTAAAATAAATTTTTGCTTCTTGTAAGTCACCCCATCTACAGTATTTTTTGTCATGGCAACCCAAAAGGACTAAGATAGATATCAAGAATGGGAAGGCTAGGGCAGACTTGATGCCCTACTCATGCAAGGAGGCCAGATATAAGTATTACTCACCACAGGCTTTACCAGCAAATGCCAGTGCAGGATACAGATGACCCCATAAAGCTTGCCAGCTACCAAAGAGCTAGCATTCTTGATTCAAAGTTCTTAAATTTTAAAAATCCACTGACTTCACCCAAAAGATGAACATCATGGAGTCTCAACCTCTTTCCAGTTCTCAAATGCTGATCAGCATTAGAATATTACAAAGTAGGGGAAAATATGCTATTATGTTAAGATACTGAAATTTGGGGATTGTTTACTAAGGCAGCTAACCTGACTAAAGTAGATTATTGCCTTACTCAGCTCCCCTCCTGTATCTGCCTCATAGTTATCAGAAAGATAACTAGAAAAATCTACACAAAAGAACTTTTAAAAACTCTAACATATAAAGTTATGTTACAGATGAAATCAGTTTCTTCCAGAATACAAAACATTGTTTAGGACTGAATGTTTATGTCCTCCCAAAATGTTGAAATCTAATCTCCAGTTTTGCAAATGGGACCTTTGGGATGCACTTAGGGCATAAGGATAGCACCCAAAGGAGTGAGATTAATGCCTTAAAGGTGCCCAAAGCACCCAGGATTCAGCATCTTGTTGCTCCATATATCCTGCAACACAAACACTGGAAAAATAATGCATTTTACTTTAGACTGCAGAATATGCTAAACTTTTGGCCAAGAGAATGAAGGAAGCCAAATAAAAATGCCAGGAACAGATTGCCAAGAGACATAGGCTGTCCTCACTGAGAGCTTCTACTTCTAAGTCTGAGTCCAGTAAAAAAAAAAAATAAGTTTTTAAGACTAACAAGTAAATGGTCAGACCTTGAGAAAAAGGTGAAAAAACTCAGAAGTCTCTCATTCTCTTTGCATTAAGTAAGAATACAAAACATTGGCTGACTACAATCTGTAAATTAGTCCTCCCCAGGAACTTGACACTGCTGCTACTTTGATCATGGATTTCCTAATTTCCAGCACTGGGAGAAACAGATTTCTATTGCTTATAGGTTACCCAGTCTATAAAATTTTGTTACAGTAGCCCAAATTAAGACACGTGCCTATTACCCTCCTCTTCTACAGTAGTGCCATGACATCATTTTGAGTTCTGTGAGCCCCGTGTGAGGAAAGGGCACAGAGGATGAGAGGGAGGAGCCCCTCTTTTCTAGACAGTCTCACAGGGATCTCGGAATCTCTCTCCTTCGGTATCCTTGCATGAATTTAACCACCAGCATTCTTTCCTCCTCTGCTCCTGCAACTGTTTTCCCATTAAGGCATCTCTGAGGATACAAGACCAATCCGCAACAGTTATTGGGACCCTCAGTTCCAGTAAGAGAAAATGGGGTCCAGTCATCAGGATCCACACTGACCTGTATTTCTGAATTCCTGTAGATACCGGTATTCCAGCCTGGTCTGTCACTGTCAGCTTCCAATAGATATAATCAATGACTTAGGTAGTAATGTCAGGGCACTTGGAAGGATTTCCCTCCAGATAGTCACTTTCTACAACGATCTTCCTTGGCCTATTGGGTTGAGTTTTGCTGTATTAATATGAAAACATCAGCTGTAGATGACAGGGGAGCATTGAGTTGGTGCTCAGTGTAACTACTGCAGAGCGGGACAGCGACCAGAGTTCTTGCATCTGTGTCAAAGATGAAGGGGAAAGAGTGACAGATGTAGAACAGACATAGAAGGCAAAGCAAGGTGGGAGACCAAGGTGAGGATACAGGAGATGATAAAGATGGTTTCCATGGAAAGAAACAAAGAAATAAAGGATGGTGTGGAGGAACGGAGCCAAACAAGGCCTGCTTTCCCCAGGAACTGTCTTACCTATCTCAACCCAAATAAAAAGAACAAGCACCTAGTGCTATCTGTTAAGGCAGGCATCAATTTAAGTGTTTTGTATCCTCAAAGCAATCTTTAGGGTGGTAAGCACTATCATTATCCCCTTAAAAGATGTCAAGCATCACTTGCCCAAGGTCATAGTGATAATAGTGGCAGAGCTGGGACTTGAACCTGGGAAGTCTCACTCTGGAGGCTATTATAAATTATATTCCTCCTCAAGTTAATAGAATTGAAACTAACAAATACTTTGAGGGGAACTTTGTACAAAGCATTCTAGAAATTGGAAAGATACAATGTTCACTCTTCCTCAAGGAATTTCTGCTATAATGAAGACCAGCCAGCCAGTGCTGTGAGGGACTTGGAGACAGCTGTACAGAGTGGTCAAGGCAGGGAGGTAGCAGCCATGAACCTGATTCCCAGAAAGAGTAGCAGCAGGCATCTGGCTTGGGTTGCGGGTCAGACTCTTGTCCTGAATAAGCAAATACAAGAAAGACCAAAGGCTTCCCGGGATGAGGGTGAGAACCTGGGGACAGGATGAGTTACTGAAACTGACATTCAGAGCAAAGCTCAAGCTGGAAAGCATTGCATCCTTTAGGAATGATGTCCTAGCATGTATTACAACTCCCTCCTAACCCAAAGGATACTATTTATGAGTCAAGAATATTTTGGTTTCAAGTGACAGAAACTCAACTCAAGCCAGTGTAAGGAAGAAAAAAGAAGACACCAAGGCCTAGTCTCAGTTAAGGTTGTTTCTGGGTGTTTAAACATATTCCATTTTCTCTTTAAATATCAGAATAATTGTTTCAGCTCTTGAGAATTTTCCCATATGCTATCCAACCACATGGTAGAGAGTCCTTAGTACCTACACATAACATATAAGATTCGTGTGTGTGTGTGTGTGTGTGTGTGTGTGTGTGTGTGTGTGTGTGTGTGTGTGTGTGTGAAGTATCTCCAACAAACTCATGCATTTGAAGAGCTTGTCCCCAGCTGGGGGCACTGTTTGGGAAGTTATGGGGGCTTTGGGAGATGGGACCTTCGTTAACAAAGTGGGTTACTAGACATGAGTCTCCTGATTCTGGCCTGAGTTCTCTACTTCCTGCCTGTCATGATGTGACCAACTGTCTCACATTCCCACCAATAGGTACCAAACCATTTACACAACAATGCCTTCCCTACCATGATGGATCCAAGTCCTCTGAAACCATGAGTGAAATTAAGTTCTTCCTCCTTTAGAAAAAGGGTTTCTTTTAGCCACATCTAAGAATTCCTAACGTTGATCTGGTTTCCTTTCACTGATTTCCTCTACCTCCCCAAATCTGTCCAGTGAAACTCATCAGGTTCCCATCTGCACATGAAGCATGCTCTTGGGTCCCAAAACTATCTCTTGAGGCCAGAGGTTTTCAATTGCTCTTGGCTTTTATTCCCCAGTCACATGTGTCCTGCTACAGAATCAGTCCCTGGACCTTTATCAGGCTGGCCAGGAGGGAGGAAGCCTCCTGGTTCTGCCCTCTAGGCTTCAGGTTGAACATCTGATGGGAGGCTATTTCCCTGGTCCCGCGGACCACAGCCATGGCTTGTGGAATCATGGCGTAACATCATGCGTTGTTGTTTGTCTAGCTCACCTCTCCCTGCCCTGTCCCTCCTAACAGCAACCCAGTTTTATCTGGGAGCAGTGCACCATCCTCAGGAATCGGACAACAATTTACCTAAGGCAATTACAACAATTTTCTTCTCTGTTTTCCCAGCCTCCAAGTCTTGAATGTCACTAGAACCTGATTTGTTCCAGGCAAGGAGATGGAAGACTTTGATGGGGAATGCTCTGGAAATGTTTTTCTTTTGTCATATAAGTTTAGGCAAGGTTTGCCTGGCCCTCCTCTTGTTTTCTCCACGTCCGAATGCAGGCTTGATGGATATGGCTCCCACCCTAATTCACAGCTTTAGACCCTGGCATTTACATATGAACAAAACTGCGTCATCATCTTTCCTCCAAATCTTCTCTTTCCGCAGGTTACTAGTCCCATGATTTTACCCACATCCGAGCAAAGCCAGCAGCCATCCTGTACCACCCTACCTCCAATCAATCCCTGAGGCATTATCAGCTGACTTAGCTAGCTCTTGAATCAGTTTGCTCTCCATCTTCAGTGCTACTGCCTCGGATCAGATCTGCTCTTGCCTCACCGTGATTGCTGCAAGGCGTCCTGTCTGCGAGGTGCCTCCCCTCTGAACTCTTCAATCAGTCCTCCAAATGTGAGCTCAAGTTTCATTTCTAAAATGCAAATCTGATCAGGTCATTTCCCTCCATAAAACCCTGCATTGTCTTCCAGCCTTGAACTTGAGACCTTCCATACCTGCCTTTTCACAGACACTTTAGGTTACGGCTCCTATGTGTTTCCTTCCTCCATCCCCCACAAAGGGACCTCCCACTGTCAGATGTATCCAGTGTAGTCTTGGAATTATCTCTGCCTGGTGCTGCACCTTCTGCCTGAGTTTGCCCTCAGATTCCTCTTCGATAACTCCGCTTTGACCTTTAAATTTCAGCTCATCTATTCTCCCCCCTTTCTCTAGAAGCCTTTGTCCCCTCCCTTCCTCTGCTGTCCTCTTTTCTGTGTCTTCATCTCCAGTAGAGCCTTCCACACTGATCTGTAATCTCTCGCTCTTTTTATGGCTAATGCTCATTTAGATTTACTCACATGTTTACCCAGGTTCATCACTCATCATTGCTTTTCGTCTCCTACAGCTGCCTTCTGGGTTTCATTTCTAGGCTTCATCTCTGAAGTAAATCCTCTAGTAATTCTTTCAGTTAGGATCATAAGTGTAAATTCTTTCAGACTTTGTTTGAAAATGTCTATATTTATTTTACTTTCACTTTCTTTTTACTTTTTGTTATGAAAATTCAAATATAAAGAAAAGTAGAAAAACTAATATAGCAAACATGCATATTCTCCATCTGGATTGAACAATTGTTAACATATGTCATGTTCGTCTCATCTGTTTTTTCCTAAGATACTTTAAAATAGATTCCAGGCATCCTCATATTTTGTCCTGTACAGAATAGTTTTCTTTTGGCCCTGTCGCTTTCCCTATACTTCCATTTTATTGAGAATGTGAAATATCTGGCTATCATGTACAATGGGACAATCTACCAGAAGATGAAACAAGAGTTGGCAGTAACTGGCTTTTCCCCCTGAAGCCCAAGGCTTCTGTCAGGACACCTCTAGCTGTAGATGCCACTCTTCAAGTCCCAGTAACTGCACCATTCTCTGTCCTTTAAGACTCCAATGACTGGAAACTCATGCAGCTCCGAGGTGCTCCAAAATACATTATTGTTTTCCCTACAGTCTGACTATGCTCTATAAATAGTCTCTCTTATTAAACCATCCTGTAGTATCTCACCTGGCCCGGAATTATATACACTCTTAAGTACAGTCATATATCATGCAACATTTTTTTTGCCAGCAGCACATCACGTATACTATGGTCCCAGAAGATTATAATGGAGGTGAAATTTTTTATAATAGAGATACCTGAACATTCATATTTATTGTGGCACTATTCATAGTAGTCAAGTTTCAGAGTCAGCCAAGGTGTCCTTCAGTGGATATATGGATCAGAAAACTGGAAAATTATTCAACCATAAAGAAGAAAGAAACCATGCTTTTGGGAAGGAGACAGAACTGCAGATTACTTTGTTAAGAGAAATAAGTCAGACTCAGAAAACAAATACACATCTTTTCTTTCATATGTGCAATCTGGATTTTTTTTTTAAGTAGAAGGGAACTAATTGGGGAAGAAGAGGATCAGCAGGAGGTGCAGAGATACCACGGTATTGGGATATGAATATAATCAAAGTTTATCATATATATATGGTAATGCCATGGTGGGACACATAATTTTGTGCAATTAATATATGCTAACAAGGGGCTGGAAACATGACTCAACTGTTAAAGAGAGCTTGTTGCTCTTCCAGAGAGCCCAGGTTCGATTCCCAGTATACACATGACAGCTCAAAACTGTTTCTAGCTCCAGTTCCAGGAGACCTGACTCCTTATTCTGACCTCCATGGATGCCAGGCATTCACGTGGTGCACATTTCTACATCCTGACAAACACTCATACATGTAAAATGAAATAAATATGTCTTTTAAAAATATAATTTAAAAAGCCAAAAATTAACTTCTATTACCTAGCAATGTCTTTCCCATCATAATATCATAATACAATTCATTGATCATGCTTGTGGGGATGTTTCAGCAAACAGGCCTGCTGCACTGCCAGCCACACAAAAATACAGCACATACAACTCTGTGCAGAATACTTACTGTTGAAATAAATAGCTATGTTACTGGATTATGTATTTACTATGTAATTATTTATTTCATTAATTTAAGGTGTATTCCTTCTCTTTGTAAAAAGAAAGTTTGCTGAAAAACCAGATGTCTTGTTACTCTGGCAACAGCCTCATACGTCTTGTGGTTTACTGAGTCTCTTGATTGCATCAAAAGGTCACATGCATCCAGTAATTGTCCTGTATAATATAAGTTTGTGTAGATACACTCCATGTTGTTTGTGCAATGGTAAAATCACCTAACAATCTGCTTTCCTGATTATATCCCATCATTAAGTGGCACATGACTCTACTTCAATGAATATCTTTTAAAAGAATTTTAAAACATTTGGTGTGTGACTTTTTTTACAAAATAAAAACAGAATATTGCCATTATCACACAAATTAACAAAATTAATACTAATTCCTTAACATAACACCCAAGTTTTTCCAT
>LZPO01089909.1:1643624-1654028 GCA_001675575.1 Neotoma lepida
TGTCTTTCTGTATGTCTGTATGCCTTTCTGTGTGTCTGTATGCCTTTCTGTGTGTCTGAACTTGCTCTTTTGGCTTAGGGATCAACATTAACACCCTCATCTGCATTTCCTCACATCTTTAAAGTCTCTATGTCCGAACACAGTCATATTCTAAGGTACTGGAGTAAGAGTTGTGGGGATGCCCTTATTTCTTCCCGTACCCTCCCAGCTGTCCTTCCTTGTTTCATTCCATCCCTCCCATCTCCCAGCCAGACACTCATCCGGTTCCTCCTCTTCTGCCAGCCCCCTTTAGCCCTATCAAAGTTGATCTTGTTATCATCCCATCTCCTCAGTGTTAGCTATGCTGCATGTCTGCTTTGCTTATGGCTGCAAACTAAACAATATGAAGGTACAAATGCCTGAGTAAACTACATAGAGGGTTTTGTGTTGTTTCACGATTTTACAATAAAGACACTTCTTGGATGGTAGTTCAATGGAATGTGGGGTAACTTGTTGGTAGCAAGATGGTAAGACATTGTAGTGCTGCTAAGGCCTTTGACTCACTGGCTAAGTCATATGGCCCTGGGTCTTCACATATTTTATAGGGCAGATAATCCTCTGAGGATCTTGTTAAAATATAGATTCCCATCTAGGAGGTCTAGGTAGAGCCAAACAATCTATAGTTCTAATCAGCAGCAGCACTTACTGATGCTACTAGCCCAGGTGCTCCTTGCAGGAGCAAAAGCCTAGACAACATGCTTTGAATTTGGGATGACGCCAGCTGTTCAGCTCTCATTGGCTACCAGTGTTCTTTGACTCAGGAATGTCTCTCACACTTTAAGGACCTCAAGAGTCTACCCAATCTTTGGATCACTGTCAAATCTATCTTTGATACAGGATGGAGATGGGAGAGAGCGCAAACCTGGTCAGAGAGGAACAGAGGCAAGGAGGGAAGGACATTATCTCTCAGTTGAGGAGGTTGTAGAGTATTTAATGCATGAAAAAAAAGAAGAGAACATGGAGGTTCCCAAACACCACATGGACTCAAATCAGGTGTAGACACTGAATCATGAGTTAGTAAGGTCCTGTGGCAGAGCTGAATGCAGTAGAGCAGGCCACGCAACCATGACCTGAAATGGGTGGGTGGTCTAGGCAATGAGGGTGGGCCAGCTGAATTGAGGGACCATATGAAGATAGATGTTTCCCATGCGATCAACATATTGGGAAGGATTTTTAACCAAGCTACAGTATTACCAAGTAATTTATTTCCTTCCCACTTTTATTCAACAAAGAATCATAAAACTATGAATTGGGGCTTGTAATCAGCAGGGTCTGAAGTTTTCCCCTTGTTTTTGCCAAAGAGAATGTAATTTTAGCTCAAAGCCATGGTATTTGACTTGTGAGCTGCCTGGTAGATTTCGTAAAGATAAATATGTGGTTCCCATTCATATTGTGGAAATACTGACATCAGTTGACAAATTCCCAATAGTTACACTTCAGTATTTTGGGTCAAGAGATGTCAAGCTAGCATAGCTGACTTAATCTGAAACAGGTTTACATATAACAAAGGTTGTGCTCTGGAAAGGGAGAGGACATGAGGGATCTCTCTCTCTCTCTCTCTCTCTCTCTCTCTTTCTCTCTCTCTGGTTTTTCAAGACAGGATGTCTCTGTGTAGCCCTGGTTATCCTGGAACTCACTCTGTAGACTAGGCTGGCCTCCAACTCACAGAGATCCACCTGCTTCTGCCTCCCAAGGGCTAGGATTTAGGGCATGTGCCACCACCACCCAGCAAGGGACATCTCTTTAAGATCAGTGATTCCAATAGCTAGAGGAAGCAGGTTGAGAATAACTGAATTCCATTCAATAAGTATCAATCAAACCTCTTCTTTGGGTGAGGCAGGAACTATGGTAGACTCTAAAAGGTGACCTGCTTCCAAGACTCCTAGTGTAGGCTGGTGTTATGTGATGAAATACTAAGCAAAACCAATTTGGGGTGGAAATGGTTCATTTCATCTTGCAGGTCACAATGCATCATCGATGGAAGTCAAGGCAGGAACCTGGAGGCAGGAACTAAAGCAGAGACCACATAGGAATGCTGATCACTTGCTTGCTTGCTTATATACAGCCCAAGACCACCTTCCCAGCAGTGTCAGCACCCACAGTGACCTGGCCTTCTTATTTCCGTCATTAATCAAGAAACTGTCCCATAGACATGCCCACAGGCCAACCTGATGGAGGCAATTCTTCAGTTGAGGTTCCTTCTTCCCAGATGACCTCAGTTTCTGTCAAGTTGACAAAAACTAAACAGGGCATCTGGGAAGCTGGAGCTTGAGTTGGCATTGAACCTACCTCCAACCAAATGACTCAGGACCCAAGACTCTTTTGTGAGGCTTTCTCCTTTCGTCTAAGATTTTTCTTGACACCAAGTCAAAGTTCCACTGTTCACTCATGCATTCACCTCACTATCACTCACCTTTCATCCACATCCATTTTTTTGTGTTATAATGGCTGGCTCTAACCAATCTACTGTTTATATAGTGACAAACTATCTGATAAAATCAATTTAAAGGGGAAAAGATTTATTTGTGCTCCTGGTTTCAGAGATGTCAATCCCTGCTTAGATGCACCACAGCTTTTAGGCACAGTCATTTTGGTTAAAGGGCACAGTAGAGGAAACTTGCTTGCCATATGGTGGCCATGAAGCAGGGAGAGAGGAAGGAATCAGGAACAAAGTAGGCTCCTGGAAGGAATACTCTAAGTGAACTACTTCCTCCATTCAGGCCCCATGTCCTAATAACCCAAACAGCTATAAACTCATCACTAGATTAATCCATCCTCTGTTAGCAACCTCATAATACAATCATCTCTTAATAGTGTTACCAAGAAGGGACCAAGTTTTCAGCACACGAGACTTTGTAGAAGATATTTCGCATTCAAGGTCCACCACCATCCATCTACCTACTTCTTCCCCCTCCTTTACCCATCTTCAAACACCTTCCCCTCCTGCTTGTCTTCTATTTCCATTCTATATTCATTGATCACTAGCCACCAACCACCCATCCCTCCCACCCACCATCTAACTAGCCTCTAACTCATGAGCACGCTCATTGTGTCAGTTAGTTTCTTGTAAACTTGACACCATCTAGAGTCATCTGGGAAGAGGGAACTTCAATTGAGAAAATTCCCCCATCAAATTGGTCTATAGGCAAGTCTGTGGGAGCATTTTCTTGATTAATGATTGATGTGAGAGGGCCCAGCCCATCAAGGATGGTACTATTCCCAGGCAGGTCATCCTGGGGTGTATAAGGAAGCTGGCTGAGCAAGTTCAGAAGAGCAAATGAGTAAGCAACACTCCTCCATAGTCTGTGATGTGGGTCTGGCCACCAGAGTCCTGCCATGAGTTCCAGTCTTGGTTTTCTTTCATGATGTACGGTAATGTGGAAGCATAGGCTAAATAAACCCTTTCCTCTCCAAGTTGTTTTTATTCATGGTGTGTACCATAGCAATAGAAATCAAATTCAAGACACTCATCTTCCCACTTACCAACCTATCCTACCTACCATCTAACCCATGCTTCCATCCACATACACCTTCCTAGCACGCATCCACCTATTTACATATCATTTAGATTCTTTATTCTTGTCCTTTATTGAGATATAGAAAAATAGCCGGGCAGTGGTGACGCACGCCTTTAATCCCAGCACTAGGGAGACAGAGGCAGGAGGATCTCTGTGAGTTCAAGGCCAGCCTGGGCTACAGAGTGAGTTCCAGGACAGGCTCCAAAGCTACACAGAGAAACCCTGTCTCAGGAAAAGAAAAAGAAAAAAAAAGAGAGATATAAAATAATAGTAGGTCCTGGTCTATAGCCTCTCACTATTAACAATTTAATATGTGAAAATAATGGCATTTGATAAATACTTTACTAGGGAAACAGAAGAGGAATAATTAATGATTAAACTTGTGACATTGGAGAAGGCTTGGCAAAGAGAGAGCACTTTTCACCTGGATCTAGAATACGTCAGTTATTTTTGGCAGAGGCAACAGCCTATGTGAGGACTTGCTGGTGTGAAGGAGCACTCTTGTATTTGGGAAGTAGTCATGAACGGCCAGGACCTATGATGTCGGAAATAGCAGGTAGTCTGGTGCAGATAAGGCTGAACGGGTTATCTGGGACTAGCTTTGAAAAAGATCTTTAGCCCCATGTTATGGAGGTTAGACTTCCTTCCAGAAGCCCGAGTTATTAAAGTGCCGTCACCATGATTTGTGCTTTGGAATAATCTCTGGCACCAGTCATTAAGCTGAGACAGAGGAAAAGGACCAGAGGCAGAAAAACCAGTTAGAAGGCAGGCTATTGAATTATTCTAGATAAGACATGACAGGGATATGGCTGTGGGGTTAGAAAAGAGATGACAAAATTTGAAAATGATTTGGGTGGTTGAGTCATTTACATTAGTGGGGCCTCAGGATTGACAGGGAGGGTACTTGCTGAAATGGGGACCTGAGTTAGAATTAGATGATGCAGCCAGAGAAGAGGAGATGTGAAGAGAAGCAATCATCTAATATTGCCTGAGTGACACTCAGGTGGATAAAGAATACTGGAAGCAGATGGGTATTTGATGCAAATCTCAGAAGAACCTTTCCATTGTCTGGGTGTGTATATAAGCAATAAAGGGATGCAGAAAGGAGGGAAGGACAAAAGAGAATGCTGAGTAACATGAACCCTTAGGATAGCAACAGAGAATATTCACCAATGAAAACTGAGAAAGAACCATCCAAAACAGTGAGGATGTAGTCACTGGAGTTCCCAGATGTCAACAAGTAAAAAGAAGTGGTTTTTTGTAAATATTACCTCTATTGTGTACACGATTCTTGTTGGCGTTTAACTTTCTAGTTTGAAATTGGTTTTGATTTAATGAAAAGTTTCTAAACTACCCATTCTCATGTACCCTCATGCTGCCTTCCACAGTTTCAATGACTTACATAAGCATAGTGCACTTATTAGCACCAGAAAAGTAATATCAGTGCAATGCTGCTAACCAAGCTAATACCCTTAACAAGGTCGACTTACTGAACTCATTCATGCACATTTGACAGCTTTTCTCCGGGTGTCCCTTTATATCTGGCCCGGGATCTAGTCCTTGATCCTGTGTTGTATCTGGCCATGTCTCCTTAGTCTCCTCTAATCATTGATAAGAGAAATTTGAAAAGAAATTAATATTCCAAACCAACAGATGTAGACAAGGCAGGGACATGCATCAAAATGCCATTAGTTTTTTAATTGCTGGGGTCTTTTCCAGTTATTCTTGTTTCATAGTGAATTGACCCAACACTTAGTGCCTTAAAGCCTGAGCAGTAGTGGCACACACCTTTAATCCTAGCACTCAGGAGGCAGAGGCAGGCAAATCTCCGAGTTTGAGGCCAGCCTGGTCTACAGAGTGAGTTCCAGGAAATCCAAGACTACACAAAGAAAGCCTGTCCCAAAAAAACAAAAATGCACACGAAAACCCCAAGAATCATTGTCTTTCACTGTTTAGAACATGGTGCATCAGAGATAACTTGTGTTCACTCTATGATTTCAGGGTCTCAACAGAAGGGTTAAGACTCTGGGTGTAGAATCACCCAGAAGCATTGTCACTCTCTTGTCTGGCAGTAGATGTTATTTCTTGGCTGAGACCTCTGTTGAGCTCTTAGCCAGGTCCCTACCTGTGGATTCTCTATATGGCTACTAGGTTTTCTCAAAGCACCACAGCTCAATTCTAAAAGTTGGTATCTCGGAATGTGGAAGCTGCATCATCTTTAATAAACTAGCCTCATAAGTTACATACCAAGGCTTCTGCCATTCAAGAGGAGAGGATATTAGTCCCATTTGGATGGAGGAAGTGTCAGTTTCAGGTTATAAGAAGAGCAAGTAGGATAAGGATGGTATGGCTGTCAATCTACTACAGTCTTCAGGCTTCAGGGATACAGTGGCAGGGGGTGGGGGGGAAAGTCCTGCTAAGAAGACCACAGATCAACAACATCAGGGAAATGAGAAAAATGTGCTGCAGGTTTTTGCCAGTTGGCATTCTTAGAGTTGGCATTCTAAGGACACAGAACATGGAAGAGGCAGTATAGGAAAAGAGAATTTATTCTGGAGAGAGAGTTTGAGTGTGTAGAGAAGGTTAGAGTGAAGACATTAAGGAAAGAAGTAACTGATGAAGCAAGTTCCCTGAGAAAATCAAGGGGAATGCATCACAAAGGTACTAAAACAACAGGCCCTGGAGCCAGACAGCCTGGGATCAAATCCCTGAGTGGCCTTGAACAAGTTACTTCTTTCTATCCCAGTTTCTTCAGTTTTCATAATGAAAGAAGCTACCCAGCAAATCATTTAGAGTTGTTT
The DNA here is from genome assembly GCA_001675575.1 of Neotoma lepida. Classification (NCBI taxonomy): domain Eukaryota; kingdom Metazoa; phylum Chordata; class Mammalia; order Rodentia; family Cricetidae; genus Neotoma; species Neotoma lepida. The sequence continues at coordinate 1,649,983 of LZPO01089909.1, forward strand.
CGGTCTTAAGTACATTAAGATATTGGAGCTGTGGCTTGTAGAGAGGAAATTGCTTGGGCATGCTAGCTGCACGTAGTTAACAGTCAGAAAGGGAAGTGTGCTAATCCAAATATGGAAAAGAGATGTTCTCCTCAAGAAAAGGGGATGATTTTCTTCAGAGCAGGATGGAAAATGCGGCAATGTAAAGCTTAGAGGGAAGACACAAGCTGGAGAATTTGTACACTATCTTGCCTCAGTTCTACCTTTGAGTTAGGAGACTAGGAGACTAGGGCGCCTTTCATGACAGAAAGGGTTGTAGGTGGGCTGTAGGCTTGGAAGGGAAGACAGTTCAGCAGCAGGCACTTCAAGAAAAGGAAGGTGGTAAGAAAGGGTGTGTGGCGCAGAGACAGGGGGAGTCTGAGGAAGGATTAGAGGTGGCCACTCCTTGGCAATTGTCCTGCTGAGGTGACTTGAACTCCCTTTCTTGTATCCTGATAGTCAATCTGATTGGATAGGAATGTCCCTATGAGATTAGTATAATGTACTTCTGGGTGTGTCTTTGAGCGAGGGCATTTTCAGAGAGCGTTAACTAAGAGGGAAAGAGCTGCCCTAGGTGTAGAGGGTACTTTCCTGTGGGTTGAGGGTTCAGATGCAACTAAAGAGGAAGAAGGAGAAGATCAGCAAATGCAAGTATTCTCTCAGCTTCCTGACAACCATGACGGGAGCTCTTTTACTCTGATACGCTGAGCCCTCCCCACCATCATGATGGACTGTACCCTCCGAAACCAGGAAGGAAATAAAACTTCCTCCTTTTAAAGTGTCTCACTCAGCTATTTTGTCACAATGATAAAAAACTGATACAGGTACAATACTGAGCTCTCCTCTGACAGGGTGGCTGGGCATCCAGAAGTAGGGAGTGGAGGTCTGCTGGACAAAATACTAGATACTGAGAAGGTCATGGAGCTCATGACTGGTAGTGTAGTCCGTGTCTATGTAAGTAAAGAGAAAAGAGAACCTTCACTGAGGAGTAAAGAAGAGGGAAAGCCAGGGGCCTGGTAGACACAGCTTCAGCAGGTCTCAACCTGTGAGTTGCAACCCCTTCGGGGGTCGCCTATCAGATATCCTGCGTACCAGATATTTACATTATGAATCATAACAGTAGCAAGATTACAGTTATGAAGTAGCAACAAAATAATTGTATGGTTGGTGGTCACCACAACATGAGGAACTGTATTGAAGGGTCACAGCACTAGGAAGGGTGAGGACCACTGGCTTACATTAAAAAGAGTGAGAGAGGGAGATGATAGAAGATGGTGATCTGGAAAGAATGTTTCTGAGCTCACAGCCATTCACTCACACAGAATCTGACTGGAGAAAAAGAGAGCCTTGACTACCCTTTAGAGTTCTGCCTGTACCTACATCATAACTGGCATTTTCCATAAAGCTTTTGGCATCTGTGTGTACACAGACAAACGGACAGATGGGGACATGCACACACACATACACACACATACACATACACACACATACATACACACACACACACACACACACACACACAGCCTTACTAGAGTCCTCTAATCCTTGTGTTGCTATAGAAAGAGAACGGCTAGAAAGAGTGTGGAAAGCAATCACAGAGAGACCCAGGATTGAGGTACCAAGAAACACTGGGCCTTTGAGTAACTCTGGGGCCCTTTGGTGCCTCTAGGATCTCACATCTCAATGTGTGACATGGGGAGAGTTACTTCCACGTGACATTTCCCACAGTCTTGTCACCTGGCATATCTTGCCTGGGTGGTGTCAATATAAAAACAACCTGAAAGCAAAACAAACTAGAAAAGTGAGGAAGCTCACATTCATTAAGAAAAGGCAACATTTCCCCCACTAAAATGAACTCGGCTGATCTTTGCCACTGGTTGACTGAAGAAGAGAGAGCAGGAAGTGGAAGACTGCATCGCTTGGGTTCAGAGCATTCTTCGTGTCCCATGGAGCTCAGTGACTGTCTGAAAGCAGATTCTTTGTGTTATGTGAGTAATAACTACAATCATGAAATTGCTCTTTTATTGAGAGCTTACTATGTTTTGGGCACAATGGCAAGCAGTCTTCGCACACTTTCCCATTTATTCCTTATAACATTTCTGTGATATAAGTAATATGATTCTCTACTTATCAGGGCAATCTTAAAGACTAGATTACAAGATTACACAGTGAGTGATAATATGAGAGTTTGAACCCAAGATTGTTTGGTTCTCTAAGTCCATGTTTAGTATCAGAGGAGAGTGAGGAAATTTGGAGAAGAAAAATCCCCCCAATGCAGCATTGGGACACAGTGTTTGGATATGTTTCCTCTTGCCTCTTGTCATGTTTTAATTTGTGTGTGTGTTTGTGAGTATGAATGTATATAATTATCACATATTGCTTTGAGCAAATTTTCCTCCCCTTTCCTGTTAGCATTATACAGCTTTCCTCTACCCTGGTGCTATCTAGTCTTCCCAATCATTATGTTGAAAAGATTCATAAGGTTTCATCTGGTAAATATGCCACAATTTATTCTATCAGTCCCTTGTAGCTGAAAGTCTCGATTTGGGTATTTGCCATGCTGCTGTTATGACATTGTCATGCATACAGTGTTTGTCAGATTTATGATCATGTCTGTAGACTAGATTTCTTTGGATAGAAGTGGAATTGCTGAGTCTAGCCATATGAACATTTTTATGGATCTTAATTTGTATTTACCAAGTGTTTTCCCAACATAGCTGTATTAATTGACATCGTTGTAAGCAATAATTTCACCACGCCCCCAGCAACACTAGGTAAGTTTTTTTAGGCAATTTTATTGGGGGAAATGGCACCTCATTATTTTAATTTGCAATTATTTTCTTACTAATGAGGCATGACATTCTTCTGAATGTTTGTGAACTAGTTTGTGCTTTCTCTTTGGTGAATTATTTGCTCTTGCTCTTTGCCTATTGGAATATTAGCAATCAACTGCTTTTGCTTTTTTCCATTTGCTAGTCCCTGTAGGAGAAAGATACTGGCTGTGAGGGTTTTATAAAGATTGTGTCCATCATAAATGTATGCAAATATTTTCAACTATTGATAGCTACAAAATTCAACTTACTGATCATGGCTTGGGTGATGACTCGGTCAGTAAATTCCTGACACCCAAAAATGGGGATCTGAAATTAGATCCTCCAGAAACCACATAAAAAAACAATTCGTATCAGTAGCCCCAACAGTTGGGAAGCAGAGACCAGAGGGTTCACAAGGCTTGCTGGCCAGCCAACCCATCCAAATTAAGAACTCCAGGTTGAAAGAAACTCTGTCTCAAGAAAATAAGGTACAGAGTAACTAAGGAAGACACCGGACAGTGATCCTGGCTTCCACATACCTGTGAACATATGTACACTTTTTAACACACACATGTGTACACATGTTAATGTGAAAAACTAAAGTAAACTTGTTTATCTTTTCTTGTGTTTTCTGTTATTGCATCATATAGAAAGTTATTCTTCCTCTAAGAGGCCTTCTAAATACTATTTCCTCCTGGTTTTCCTATTACATACCTATTTTCAAATTCTCTTTAACCCATGAGATATTTATTTTATGTATACAGTCAAAGGGAATAAGGAAATGGCTGACTTGAAAGGAGAGCACCAGCCAGCTTGAAAGATAACATTCATGGGCAATCCAATGACAGCAAAGAGAAACCAACATTATTCAAATTATTTCCTCTGTTACAACTATCCAAAGAATGGGGAGATTGTCATGATATCAACTGGAGAAAGTTTGTTTCCCTTCTTCAGGGGAACAAAGTGAGGAGACATTTAGGCTGGGTGGCCCATAATCAGATCAATAAACCCACTTCCCCCAAAAACTGGCACCAAATCAAGAACCCACTGAGACAGTAGAAGGACCCAGAGACTACCTTTCGGTCATCCCCTTCTGGAGTTTTCTGCCTCCTCTGACACTGTTGCCGGATTTAAGAACCTTCCTGCTCCTCTGACTTCCCTTCTTGCTTCTCCTGCTGTCCTCTGAGCTCTGCTCTCATTCCTCACTCTCCTTTC
>LZPO01089909.1:1660283-1674894 GCA_001675575.1 Neotoma lepida
CATTTCTTCCTTGCAGTGGATAAAGATGGCTCTGGCTAAAGAGCAGGGTCAGTCAGAAGGGTGCAGGATGAGAACTGACTGATTGCAGTTAATTTGTAGGGTGAGTACAGGGGTATGAACAAACCACTCAGAGCTCCTAATGGCCCCAGATGTGGTACTTGAAACCCACCAGAAAGCCTATGAAGTACCTAAAACATTCCTCTCTTTTTGACAAGGATAGTAGGTTTTCCCTTGGGGGTGATGTTTAAAAACATCCTCAAATTGATAAATTACTAAATGGCTTATCCAGGATCTGAACCTGTTGTTAAATGATTTTAAGCCAGTTTTCCTTAGCCACAAAATTTGATACTGCCTGACTAATACATTCTCTTATCCTTACTCTTAAGAGATGGGACTTTGCTTCTGAGTTGGGTCCCAAGCTAGTGTTAACATAAAGCGAAGACACACAGTGACTGGCACAAAGCTTTCATCCAGTCATGCCAGCCTTGTGAATAAAGTTTAGTTCTCTCAGAGTTTCTCTGTGTGGTGTTCTAAGTGTTGTTGTTGTTGTTGTGGTTTTTATGTGAGGCAGGTGGCAGGGAAAGGTCTCTGCCTAAAACTCTTATTTCCTACTGAAAGCATGGTTGGAAGTCCAGACGGAGGCCCATGCCAGCCACACCCAAGTTCCATTGGGCACTGATGTAGTCTCCCTTTTCCAGAATTACTGAAGCCTGTCCCTTCCCAGCTGTTCACAAGGCCTGGGGCGACAGGGAGACCCTGCAGAGGGGCCGCTTAAGTCTTCCTGTCACCTACCGCTGCGATGAGATTCTCCCCTGGTTGGCTTGGAGTGACAGTGATAGATTAAACGCACCAATTAAATTAGATCCTATTTTAAAGAGCTTGAGCTGGATTTACTTTTAATTATAGTGCTGTGCTCGCTGATGAGGTATTGTCGAGGACTTAACAATTGGTTGATTGTGCATCCGAGTATTCCGAGAGCAGTTTCTGGGAGAGCCTGCGAAGGCTTTCTTTCCAAGGAGCTTCTTGGAATACAACCGGAAGGAGGAAGGAGGCAGGGGGGAGGGGTGTGATGTCCTATCTCCACTGAGAATCCATCTCTCTTCTCCTTGTTTTCTGCTTTATGAGTCCCACGTTACTTGGAGATTTAATGAGCACAGCGTGGAGCAGAGAAATGGGCCAGAGGCCTCGGAGTTGAGCTGGCTTGGGGATCCTTCCCTGCTCTGTCCCACTTTGCTGCCATACTCCCTCGGCTCAGGTAAGGAACCTGCCCCATCAGAGCCATAGTTTCCTGTCAGTGATTCACTGCTTCATTAATCCACTCAGTATCTATCAAGGTTCTGGAAAGTACCAACGTTGTTTTAGGCACTAAGGATAGAGTGATAAATCAGAAGCCCTTCTCCTCATAGGTGCATGCTCTAGTGGAGGGAGTGAAGGGCGGAATAAGCAGAGCTGTTCGACAGCAGCAGGCATAAAGGTTACAGTGGAAAGAAAATGAAGTAAAGGACGCTATGTTTCCACAGAGGTTGGGGGAGGCCTGCATGAGGGGGCCATTGAGCTCCTGCTAGAAGCAAGCAAGGAACTGAGCCATGTGACTATCTTGAGGAAGAGAAGAGTGAAGATCAAAGTCCTTCCCTGGTCGGAAGAGGTCCCTGTTACCTGCTTTATCTGCCTTGCTACCAACCAAACCTGGTTCAAATGACCACTTATCTCTGCCTTAAGGCAGCCAGGTCTTTGGGGTTTTAGCAATAGAGCTCTGTGGGGTTCTGTCCTTGATGGTGCTGACCCACATATATCTCAGGCTCAGTAGACAATCTGGCACACATTTACTGGTATGCATGAGTGATACAGGCTATAGTCACCTTGAAGGACACTTCTTTTGGTACCCAACTCTTTGTATTAATAAAAACAAAACAAAACAAAAAGTTCAGAAGAAAAAAGCCTATGACACACATTTATACATATACATTTGTACTTGAAAGTACTTTGGAACATGAATCCAAACACATGCATTCTGGTCCCTACTTTACATAAGATCAGATGAATTCAAGTGAACGTCTGCAAAGCTCTACACCATAGAATTTCTTCTGCAAAATGTAAGAAGTCATTGTACTAACCCCTTTGGCACTGTGTGCTTAAGTAAGGGATTGGGTACAAGACTTTGAAAATTATGCAATAATGGAAAAAGGTATGGAAAAGGCTAGTAAGATGTCAGAGATGCTATCAGCTTTAACTCTTGGGCAGAGGACAATTTCTAGAAACTGTGCCATAGGCTTTGAAGTTTCTGCCCCATGGCTATGGTGGCAGAAGAAAGTTTGAGCTTCCAGAAGCACACGTAGTTTATTTGGGAAGTAATCCCAGGGAGCATGAGGAAGGACCTTGCCAAGTCACTTGCTACTGTGAACCCCAAGGGCTGAATCCTTTGGGGCCACCTGAGGCTCAGAGAGTCTATCGGTCAGTGGCTGAGGGTTTCTCTGCTGAGTTGGGAATAGCATTACCCCCTGGCACTCTGGCCCCCAGCAACAGCACTGGCACACTTCACTTCTTAAGAAAGCCCGGAGGCAAAGGAGTAGAGGGACTGTTGGCTGGAAGTTGAATGCTGTGTTAGCTTCATGTCACTACAACAAGAGACCTGACATGGCTGAAGAGATGTCAAAAAAAGTTTAATCACTTGCCAAGCAAATAGAAAGCCTGGAGTTTGGATTCCCCCAAATCCACATGTGTCCTGGGCAGGTATGGCTGCCGTCCATAAGTCCGGCCTCAGAAGGCAGAGACAAGGGATCTCTGGAACAAGCTAACTAGTGAGACTAACCACATCAGTGAAATCTGAGTTTGATTGAGAGAACCTGCCTCAAAGGATAAGGAAGACAGACTATCATTCACTTGCATCAACATTGGGCCTCTGTCCCACACATGGACATGTGTATGCACATTTGTACCCACATATGTACCCACACATATGTGAACATGTATGCAGACACATACACATAAAGAAGAAACAATTAGTAAAGACTGTTTATGAAATAGAATGTGCTGTTCAGTTTTGGTCAAATTGACACAAACTAGAGACACTAGGGAAGAGGAAAACTCAACTGAGGAATCGCTTCCATCAGATTGGTCTGTGGGCATATCTATTGGGCATTTTCCTGAATGATGGTTGATGTGGCAGGGACCATCCTACTTTGGGCATGTGATAGTGAGTTATATACGTAAGCAAACTAAGGAAGGCATGGAAAGGAAGCCAGTAAGTCATATTCCTCCATGGTCTCTGCTTCAGTTCCTGCCTCCAGGCTCCTGCCCTGGCTTCCTCGGTGACAGAGTGTAAGCTATAAGCTGAAATAAACTTGTGGGATGACTTATCCCTAACAGGCTTGAGGGCCAGCTGGCCCAAACAAGTAAAAAAGATGCATTCTGAGAACCAGCCTGGGTCTGCCTAGGGGCCTTAGCAACAGCTGCTGAAACATGAGCTGGAGACGACCTAGACCAATGAGAGGCAGCCATGTCACACCAGCTGAAGCATATTCATCAGATCTTCCCCCAAAGTGGGGTGGAGGGTATATAAGGCTTGTCTCTTTCTGAATAAGCTGAGCTTGCTGTTTTGACATTCTACCAGAGTCTGTGTGGTTTGACTCTGCGCCTGCTTGGCCCCCTCCTCCAAAGGAAGGGAACAACAGCACAGGACCCCTGCTACAGTAATCTTTCCTCTCCAGATTGCCACTGGTCATGGTGCTTATCACTGTAATAGAAAGCATACTAGAACAGAGAGTTTCATTTGGACTGATAGTTGTAGATGTTTGTGTCTAAAATTGGGCGGCCCCATTGGTTTGGCCAACGGTGAGGGAAGCAGACACATCATAGCAGGCAGGTCTGTCCAAGGAGGTGCTCATGTCTCCAACCGAGAATCTAGGGATAGATTAATAGATTGGCTTTTGAGGGCATGATTCCAAAAACATAAAGACACCCACTTTAGGCTTCACCTCTTAAAGGTGCACAGCACCTCCCAATATCTCCACCCTGGGAACCAAGCTTTCCCTTATGGACCTTAAGGGGCACTCATCCAAACTACTGCAAAAGGCATTCACTGTTTGGTCTCAAATAGCTAACTGAGGTGCCTATTGGCATATCAAAGCAGATGCTGGCCACCAGGTTCTCCCTGCATCCCTCAGTCCCTACCTGTTACAGGGTCCTCCTGGCTGGCATGCCCCTCCCCGTAACCTAAACTTCTCCAGGCCAGGGGCCGGGCTGGACATTCCCTTCCTCCAGCTTCTCAGATTCCTATATAACCCAGACATTTTGGTTATGTGGCCCTTTAGGCTTCTTGGCCTCTTGGCCACTGCTCTTGATCTTCTGGCTTCTCACCTCTCTCCTCCTCCTCTCCTCATATTTCACTAAAATAAGAAGGGCAAGAGCATATAAGTAGGACACTGACAGGACCTACTACAGTCCCTAGAACAAGGGACCAGTCCTGTCCCAAGTCTGCCTTCCAGGCAATAAGACTTAAACTTTGGCCTCAGATGCACGGCAGAGAAGTCTACCCTTCAGCAGCAGGTGGCAGCTTTGCTCTCTAACCTAAGATCTGTATGTGTGTGCTCAGGCCCCACACAGATGTAGTGAAGATGAGAACTGAGAAGGCCAGTTGAGGGTTTAGAAAGAGCTTGGAACCCCAGAGAATTGGTTTTCAGGGAAGGCACCATGTGCTCAGCCCCTCAAATGAGCTTGGCAGATGGGAACGTCTCTGTGTGATGCCCTTGCAGAGGATGCCACTCTGACAAGAGAATGGCTGGCACTATTACCATGGCAACCAATAAAAGCCCACCCAAAGACCCTTCTACTGACAGAAAAGATGGAGCACAAACCAGAGCTCAGGAAGTCCTCCTCCACAGAAGGCAACTGGAGCTGAAGGTAGGTGTTTTTTCTTACTCTTGACATTATGAATACGACCCATAGCCTATGCATGTACTCACACAAATGCTTGGGTGGCACACGTCACCAGAGATGTGCACACCACATACACAAGTAATCATGTGTGTAAACATGCCTGTGTGCTTGATTGCATGTCTTGGGTGGCACACGTGCACATACACACACACACACACACACACACACACACACACACACACACCACTCGAAGCTGGTTGGGTCTGGGAAAACAACTGTCACAATGTTGTGCCCACTTGCTGGGTAAGCAGGAACAAGTGGGTGTCTCTGTTTTCCCCTGCATGTAATGATTCAGATGGTACCAGTTCCATGGCCTCCACCGTGGGAGGAGACAAGAGCTGATGCAAGAAGGTCTGGGAGGCATTTGGAGCATCTCGAAAGAAGTCGCTGAAAATTCCTGTTATGAAATCAGAAAGTCTCCTTTCCTTCTCACTTGAAACCTTTGGTCTTTCCAATCAGCAGCTCTCCCAAGACCACAAAGCACCCAGAGCCACTGACCACAAAGTGAAGGTAAAATAAAATGAGAATTCCAAAGATTTCCTAACTTGTGGCCAGATTCCAATTTGGACGTTAAAAGCCTCCTCTCTGGTCAGCTTCCTTCACTGAGCCCCACCCCCACCCCACCCCCACCAAGGCTCACATAGCTCTGAGAGCCTGTGTATTCCTCACCATTAGAGACTGAAAACAGGAAATGAAGGGGCCTGGAGGGGGATGGGAAAGCTTAAAACAACTTCAGAGAACAAGCTGATGAAGTCATAGATCGTATCGCCCTGCCTTTTCCATGTCGGGTTTCTTTAAAGATAAGGTAGTGACTCAAAATGTGCTGCCTTTTTTTCCCCCAAGATGGAGCAGAGGAGGATTTCTTTAATATCCTCTTCCCTCCCAGTGTTTCCAAAGATAACCAGATGAGAGAAGCGACTCGATCCACGTGCATGTAAAATGCGATTACAGGACAATTTCCTCATCGCGGTCCCCGAGGGCTGAGGGAGGAGGGGGAGGAGGGTGGAGGCCGGTGATAGAGAGGAGGCCAGTAGCCACTAGGTCTTGCATTGTTGATGAGGTTATTTTGTTAAGACCCTGCTCAAGCTAGAGGGTATATTGTGGCCAATGGCTGGGGTGCGACTAAATGGGACCTAGTGTGTAACTAAATGGGATGTTGCAGCCTATATCAAGTGGGTATCTGAATGATGGGGCCTGACAGAAGCAGATGCTACATGGCCAGGTCCTGCCTGTGAGATGTAGGGCAAAGCCATGGAGAATGCTAACATGTGGACATATTCCATCATTGCAGCTGCCCAGGCTGTGCTTGACCAGGCAGTACTGTGACATGAAGAGTAGCTTGGAAAGAGTCCAGGGGACCAATGTGAGATGAGGTCCAAGAGGGAAGACAAGCATCCCAGGTAAGCACTCCACTAGGGCAAATGCAATAAACCTTGATGCAGACCCTGAAAGGAGCAGATGAAAAGAGGAGACTGGGTGAGTGTGAGTCCATGAGAGCAAAGATCTAGGAACACAGGCGAGGGGACCCATAGACCTCAATTCAAATCTCCTTCTGCCACAGACCTGTTCCCCAAGCCTCAATTTTCTTTCCCAGAGAAGTGGCCACTGCATTATAGCATAGGATTGATATGGGGTGGGGGATGGGGAGCCCAGAAGTTTGCCTTTTAAAAAGTGCTTGAGGCTGTGAGCTGTGGAAGGGTGCCATAAGGAGGTATTTATGAAGTGCCAGGAAAATGGTGCTGGGGGAGGGGGGGCCTGCCAAGTTAAAGGAAATACACAAAAGTAGAGCTAAGCTTATTTATGAAACAGCGTCTCTGGCCTTTTGGTGAACCTAGAGAACAATTTCCATCTGGCAAGGCAAAACTGTGGTGAGCAAGAGATTGGGGGCTTGTGAACTCTTTCGGGCAGCTCACTTGGAAAGGGGGCCTCTTGCCTCTCATGAGAAGTAGACACCTGGCCTTGGCCCTGCCCCACCCTGCCAAGGGTGATGGATGTGGGTCAGAACCTACAGAGGCCAGGTTTCTTCTCTCTCGAGGCAGTCAGGGATACAGGAACTTGAAGGAAATTTAGTAAAGAGAAGAGATCTGCGGGGTGGGGGTGGGGGTGAGGCTGAGATTGGGAGGAGGAGGGTTTGCACAGTGCACAACCTGTATACTGTCCAGATTCCAAGAACGAAGATGTGAGAAGAAACAGATTGGATAAGAGTGAAGAAAGGTGACAGGCAAGGTAGCAGAGAAAGGAGCATTGGACAACTGTCCCAGGCTTGTTTTCATGTCCAGCCTAAAAGAGCAGGAGGGCTATTGCCTTTGAAGTTTTTGATCCTGCTGAAGAATCTATCTCCTTGTCCCGAAAGAATGAGCCAGAAGCAATAAACTTTAATCCATGGCTGAGGTAGTCAGTACACACACTTGTCCTCTCTTCAACCCCAATCCTGTGTCCTGTGTCTTTCCTTAAGGACCCAGGCAGAAAGAGTACCTTTCCACTGCCCTTCTCTCTCTAGTCCCACATCCCACGCTGCTGCCTCCCCAACTCCCAGGACTGTCACACCCTCCAAAAGATGGCCTCTGAGTGAGGCATGTGACCGGGTTTTCTTGGAGTATCCTGGAGCAGTCTGGATTTCCACTGGGCTCCAAGAGCCAGACTTTTCTCAGTGGGGACAGGAGGAACTGTGAGGCTTTGAATCCAGCTCACAAATTCTGTGTCTCCACTGTCTATGATCAGGAGGCACCCTGGGCTTCAGCCTCATGGTCATCTATCCTCAGCCTTGACTGTCCATGAAAGAAGCTGAGATCCACGATGACAATCCCTTAATAAGGGACCCAGACTTCTTGACTTCCTAAAAAGCTCTTCCAGATGATTTTTAACAAGCAAGGTTGAGCATTACTATCGTAAGGACTTTGACTAAGCAGTTCACATCTCCTCTCTGGATGTCAGTTTACCTCAGAGAGACAAGGGAGTTGGCCTCAGGAATTTGCCTCCTCTACTATTCGGTCCCTCTGAGTGAACACCAATATAGGCATGCGCATGAACACATAGGCATTCATCATTCACACACAGAGCTATGCTTTAGATATGAGCACTACAAGAAAGGCTTATGTAGTGGGGTGCATGCTTCCCAGCTGGAGGTGCTGTTCTGGGGGTTCTGGAAGCTTTAAGAGGTACAGCCTAGCTGGTGGACGTGAATTACTGGAGGCATGGCCTTAGGGAGTATATCTTGTGTCACCCTCACCCTGGCAACCATGAAATGAGTACATCTGCTCCTCCATGTCTTGCCACCATTCTACTCTGCTTCACCACACCCAGAAGCAATGGAGCCAGGCAAGCATGGACCGATGGCACTGAAACTGTGAGCCAAAATAATTCTTCCCTCTAAATTTTCTCACAACTATTTGTTATGGAGAGGAGAAACTACCACCTAAGCTTTTCTTGCTGTCTTCTACCAGAAACACCCGAGCTAAGAGAATGCTTTCCCAGGGAAGACTGAGTCAGAGTTGACTAGGCTGGGGGTGGGGTGAGGGTGGGCACACAGAGAAAAAAGGCATGCCAGGGACTGTTGTTCTTTTCTGCCCTTCCTCCACAGCCACAGATCAGGTCATGCAAACCATTTCCTGTGGACATTTGTGCTGTCTGCCTTCTGTGGGTCAAAAGGATCCCTGACTTTCACATGGGGAACAATGCCTCCTCCACATCCAGGCTCTGGGTAAACCAGTACGATGTCGGAGTCTGGGCTGCATCTACATTGGTTTAAGCCAATTGGAACCCCTCCCACCTCTCTCATTGGCCATGTTTGAGTTTCTAGCATTCTGGCACAATACTAGAATCCCTGGGAGGGGAACAACAAAGGGAATAGAACACGCACTTTTCTTCTTCTGGAGCTGCTCAAGAATTTCTTCTGCTGATGGATGAAGGAGGAAAGCTAGGCCACCTACTACTACCAGCAGGGATGTAACTCAGTGGTCCAGCACTGTGGAGTTCACTGCCCCTAAAATGGATTTTGACTGCCCTAATTTTCAAAGAGGGGCTCCAGAGTGGAGAAGGGGAATGCCTAGGGAACCTTTCAGAAGGGATGTTTGCATTAGAACCACAATGTATAGTGGGGAATATAATGTCATCTCAGGGCCAAAATTTCCTCTTAGGTTCTGGCTAGGAAGCTAGTGCAAGTCCTTTCCCTGAGTGCCTATCATAAGCATTTGTTAAATGAGTGAATGAATGCTAGAAGAGAGAGCTGAAAGCAGCATAAAGCAAAGCCAGTGAGTGGGTCACCATGTAACAATCTATGAGTAACCACAGGAAGTAGAAGTGAGTCATTAGCTACAGGGAGAGAGGTGTCTGAGCTGAGAGGAGCAAACTGTACCTCAGTGGATGAGTGGGTGGAGTATAGCCATGACTCAACAAGAGACATGGAAGTGGGCCCAGGGTAAGTTCATACAAGGCAAACTACAAAGCAGAGTTCCATCAATTTCTCTGAAGGGACCAGAGCAAATGACTAAGATTACCACTGTTTCTGAGGGCCTTTTCTGTTTCCATCATCTTTGTTCTTTGACAATTTCATATATGTATAGAATTCAGCCTCTTCTTATTCCTACTCCAGCACAGGGGGGGACAAAATACATTATTTGACAACTAGTCTGAAGTATATCTCTGTCAGTGTTCAACTTACTTTGATTGCAATCTTCCATCTTGCAACATATCTTCTCTAACACCTGCTACTTCCCTTTCCTGTCTGCCTTTATCCTATAATAAGTCAAAGCAGAATCTGACATCACTTGGTCAAGGAGCTTGCAAATCCAAGGAACTCTCTTCCAGTCATGGTTGGGTCCTATCACTCAACAAACAGTTCTCAAATGCTCTGAGAAACGTGTTCCAGAATACTCAGCTTTGGAGCAGCCAAAGCAAAAGGAGCCTATGTCCACTGAGAGTAAAGTAGAGAGAAGAACCAGGGTATATACATACACAAGGCATAGAAAGGGAGAAACAGCATGGATCTATCTCACACACATATGCCGAGTAAAAGAAGCCAGATATCAAAGAGTCCAAAGGCATCTATCTACTGATGCACATGTTTCAGAAGCAGACAAAGAGGAAAGGTGGTGTTAGGAAGGGATGTGCAGAGTTCAAGGAAGGGCTGTAGAAGGCGTGAAGGAGGCCTTGCCACTTCAGAGACAGGTCTTCACCTGAGTGCTGCTTGCTCTGTAGTAATTCTCTGAGCTAACCATTCATGGACTAAGCATCTTTCTTTATGTGTGTTTTCCACACAGGCATGTGTGTGTGTGTGTGTGTGTGTGTGTGTGTGTGTGTGTGTATAGTCAATAATATCATCACCCAGAAGAAAGGAAAATGCTGGGATTTCCTGGTCTAAGACATGCTTTGGGGACCAGGAAAACAACTTAAAAGTTGCAGGAGTTTCACTTGTCTGAGGTGGTCCAAGACTACAGAAAATCAGAATTCCTTAGCACACTTTATTTTGTATGTGTATGGGTGTGTGTGTGTGTGTGTGTGTGTGTGTGTGTTTTCATGCATGTTCATGTGTGTATGTAGACCTGTACATGCAGGTGTATGTGCACATGTGTGGAGACCAGATGTCAATGTTGGATGTCTTCCTCAGTCACTCTCTAGGTGAATTCCTTGAGACAAAGTTTCTCATTGAACCCTGAGTCACTGATTCATCTAGGGTAGCAGGCCAGAGAGCTTCAAAACTTCCCCAACACAATGATTCCAGACATGGACTGATAGCCCACCTTTTTACATGGCTGCTGGGGATCAGAACTTGGACTTTTATGCTTATGCAGAGAGCACTTTACTGACTGAGCTTTCTCTCCAGCCCTGAAACTCACTTTTGAAAACATCAGGTATGGTAGATAAACACATAGGTAGGCAATGTCCCCAGGACACACCTGAGGTTTCAGAGAGCTGGCTCAAGTGAAGTGTCCAACTCAACTCAGCATTGTAGCCCCCTCTTTTCCTCTTCATGGACCAACACTGGGTCCTTGGTGTCTCCTGAATCTAATTATGCCCTCCATCCATCAGGGTGCTCTAAAATCATCCAGCCCCCTCAAAGAGAAGAGTCAAAGTTACAATCTCCATTCTCCTTTGTGATCTCTTGCTCCCAATGGACATTTGCCATGCTTCCTCTAGAGAACATCAAGTTCTTCCTCTCTAGCCTTCAGCGATGGGCAGTCTTTGCTGAGCCCTCTCTACAGCACAGGGTCCTATTTATCTCAGAGCCACAACACTAAAATGTCTGGCTTCAGTGATGATTTCCTCACAGACAAAAATATCTGCTCCCTAGGGATATTAGGCACTCTCTGCCAGACATGAAGCAGCTGCGAACTCTTAAAGATTTCACCATCTTCATCCCTGGATGCTGACAGCATAACTCTCTGCTTCTATCCTTGACAGGGCAGCATTTCCACTACAAATATCATCTTATTTGCTTCTGTGTGCCCACTTGTAGCCCATTGTCTGATCTTCTACAGCACACTAACAACGTTAAACAAATGAATGATGAACAAATCCACCACCACCCCATAGCTTGGATGCTCACAATTTCTAGAGGTATAACAGGAGTGGAAGGTTACTTTTGTTGAAGAATTTGAGCAGTAGAGGAAGGGTGAGAGGAACAGTTAAGGGAAATGGAGAGATAAGAGAAAGAAGATATGTATAGAAACAAGGATTGGGAAAGGAACAGGGAGGGGATGGTCAAGGGGAGGTGGGGAAGAGGGTGAGGAGAAGGAAGGGGAGACATTCATGGGAAAAGGGGAGGTAAGATGGCAGGAGCTGGAGGTAAAAGGAAAAAACAGGAAAAGAAGGCAATGGCTGTTGTGAATTAAGTCATTCGCTAAGCCAATAGCATCCAGTTCATAGGCTTCCCTTGTAGTCATCCTTAAACAGTGATTCTTGTTCAACACACAGAAGAATACAAAATCTTTGTAGCAAGCCAAGTTCCATCACTCAAGTGAAACATGTCTCCACACGGAAGAGCAGGGCCATGTAAGTCCAAGGTTGTTATGCAGTTGAAAGATACTACAATCCAAGTGGAGAGACTGCAAAGTCGGGACTCCAGATTCATTCTGTACTTGGTGTGCATCAGCCCAACCCCAACAAACTCCCCATCATGGGCACATGCTCCCGCCTGCTCTCTTACAGCAGACTCACATAGGTCTGGGCGCTGCTCCTCTGCAGTTTTCTGTTCTCCTCACTTTCATTTCCTCAACCTACATCCCCAAGCACTTCCTAGATGCTCAGCTAGAGGCCCGTGTTCCTTGTCCTGTTGTAAACCTCATTACTCACTTCCTACCTGCAGTCTCTAGTCAGGCAACAATAGTTAGGATACGAGTAGTCTATTGGCAGGAACAGAGCTGTCCAGTTATTAGTTTAGGTAAAGCTAACTCTAGTGTCACAGAGTGGAATTTTATTTCTTTTCCAGGAAAAGGCCAGTTTAAGGCAGGTGTTTGTTACTTTGCACAACTGTAACCAAGGTATCTGAGGAAACAACTTAAGGGAAGAAAGATACGTTTGGGCTCACAGTTTCAAAAGGTTGAGTTCATGGTTGTTTGACCCCATGCATTTGGGAAGAACTTCATGCTGGCATGAAATGTGTGGTGGAAGAGGTTTTTCAACCCATGCCAATCAGAAGGCAGATGGGGGGGGGAGGTACTGGGGGCCTAGTATAACCTTCAAAGACCCCCCTAATAACCTAGCCCCTCCAGCAAAAGCCTAGCTCCCAAAGTTTCTAGACTCTCCCAAAGTAGGGTCATCAACCATTTGGGGACCAAACATTCAATGCATGAGCCTGTGGCAGGCATTTCAGATTCAAACCATAATATGGCAGAATTTAAGTAGTCATTGAAAGTTTCGAACCAATAGGGAGCTCTGTCTCTTTAACAGTAGAAATTCTAAATTCGTAGACTGAGCATGGGATATGGGCATAGAATTTTGTTTTAGGCTTCCCTGACATCCCTAGTAGGCAACCATGCTAAGAATATTTAGTCTTCCAACATCACTCTATACATTAACTTCCAACCAGCAGGATGAGCAATGGAAGAAAGAGATCCAAAGACCATGTGAGAAGTATCAGCCAAACCTGGAAGTACTTTACATCACATTTGATTGTATCTAATGAGTCACAAGTCAGTTAAATGGCCATACTTTATGCCAAGAGCAGCTGGGAAATGTAGTCCAGGTGAGTGCCCAGGACTAAAGTAAAGTGTGTTCAACGGATATTTAGCTAGTATCTCCACATTTAGGACTTTTTCTGTCTCTGAAATAGAACCTTAAAACTTTGATAACCTTAAACCTTGATAAAGTATCTCATTTTATTATTTATTATTGAATGTCAGATAATCTTGTGTGTTTATGGGATACAATGTGATGTTTTGATCTATGTCTATAGTATAAAAAGAGTCAATCAAGCTAATTAACATATCTATCACCTCGCCAATTTATCATCTTTTGTGATGAGAATGTCAAACATTTCTTTTAATAATTTTGAAATATACAATGTTTTTATTAACTGTAGTCACGATGCAATGTGACAGATCACGAAAAGCTATTCCTTTAGTTTGACTAAAACTTTGTACCCTTTGATCATCGTCTTTTCATTCCCCTTACCCTCCTCCTCCTAGCCTTTAGTAACTGTCTGTCTCCTCTCTCTTTCTAGAGGATTGACTTTCAAATTTTCACATTCACGTGAAATTGTCTCTCTCTCTCTTTTTTTTAATGAAAAAGGACGTGGACACTGAGGGAGTGAGATCTAGAAGTCCCTGGTTTATAGCATTACCCTCTGCTGAGACTGTCTGACTGGTAGATTATCAATGGTGTTATGTTTGTTCACCCTTAAGATGAGATGGGGTGTAGCTATAAAACTGGTGGGTATTTGCAGGCACATAGCAGAACTGGGAAAGAAGGACTACCTAGAACATTTTAGAGACAACACTGCTTGGCAGAACAGAGCTCAGGAAAGAAGGAGAAGCAGCTGTAAGAAGAGCAGGGATGGGAAAGGCAGGGCCTTCAAGTCAGACACACATCCTGCCTTTAGGGGTTCCTAGGCTCTTAGTGAGGCAATCAAAATGTACACAGCTCCATGGGGGGAAATGCCAGCGAAATGGATCCACAGAGGTGACAGACAACCTTGCTGTGATGGTTATGAAAGAAAGAGTGTGTGTGGGCATAGGGAAAGAAAGGCTACAGGATGATTCTGTGCCCAAGTTGGCCCACATTCATGTGTAAAGCACCGTTAAGCTTCTCAAGAACTCAAACCAGGAAGGAAACTGAAGGCATTCTGAAAGCTTCTGCAAGCAAACCCTGAGCCAAAGTCAGGACCTGGCTAGACAGCCTTGGTTGGGCTTTGGCATCTGAAAGCAGGCTTATTGTAACTCCAGTGATCCAGAGATAACCAGTGTCTGGAAAGCTCTGTGAGGGCTGACCGAAAGGTGGGCCACCCTCAGCTGGGCAAGTGTCTTATTAGTTCAGGCCACTGAAGCAAATGATCTCAAAGTGGGATGCTAAAGAATAAATATTTATTTCTCATGCTTCTAGAGTCTGGACAGCCAAGATCAGGGTGCCAATTTGGTCAGGTTCTTGGTGAGGAAACTTTTCCTGATTCCAGATGGTTATTTCTTGTAGCACATTAAATAAGAAGTAACCATCTGGAATCAGGATGTGCTATAGCAGAGTG
>LZPO01089909.1:1677151-1693604 GCA_001675575.1 Neotoma lepida
TGGCAGGAAGCCGCTCCTTTTGCCTCCAAAGCAGAAAGCACGTACACAGAGAGAAGTGCAGAGCATTCAACCTCTGCTGCAAGTCCACTCACCTTCTTGGCATGAGGGAGGCCAGGACAGGTGTGGGAATTCAGAGCAGGGCTCACCTGCATTTTTATCTCAGTGTCCACATATGCTGAGCTTGTGCAAAGCAGTTGCCCTATGTGGGGAAGGTGAGCCGTTTTCAAGAACTGCATCTTTGTCATTGGCTGCCATTTGCTCTTTCAGTCAGAGACATTTTATGAAGGCAGACCAGACTGATTTCTTGCTTGCCGTCATTCACTGGCATGTTTTCTGCTTCTCTGCTTCCAGGTCAGTATTTATCCTTACAGAATACTTAAGCCAGGAGACACCAGGGGAACTTGCGACCTGGTGATTTCCTTGTGTTATAGGTGAGGAGACTATGGCCAATTACATCACGGTTCCACATCCTTCACCCCACTTTGTGGTGAAGGCACATCATAGTTGGAGTATATTTCCCTGCCTTTCAGGTGAGGTGTGACCTTATAACTTCCTTCTGCTGTTGGTGGGGCCTTGGGCTTTTCCCCTTCTTCATGGTGCCTCTGATATTACATAGGATAGTTATCTTAGTCTATTTGTGTTGATATGACAGAATACTTGAGTATGAATCTTGTAGAAAAATGGGGATCTAATTCTCTGGTAGCTCTGAAAACTGAGGAGTCCAAGATGGGGACTCTAGCCTCTGCTGTGTGCTTCTGTCATGACAGAGGAAAGGAAGGCAAGAGAGGCAAATTGTCCTCGTATGGCAGAATAGCAGAAAACAGTGCAATCACTCCCATGAGCACTTTCGAGAGCAACATGAGTCAGTCCACTCATGAAAGGCAAGCCTTGTAAGGCACATACTCCCCAGAGGGCCACCAGCTCCCAGCACTGCTGCTTAGGAGATGTGGTGTCTAGCATATGAATTTAGGAAAGGACTGGACATTTAAGCCACAACAGCTGCCTGGACTATTGGTCTGAGGAGGAGCATGAAGAGGTACAGTGGAGAAGAATTGTTTCAGCCAGGCCCCTGATCTGAAGCCAAAAGCCTGAAGCCCAGACTCTATCAGCTCCATCCCAGCCACCCACCAGATGTATGGTACCATTTGTCACTGTTGTATATTGCTGATACTTTGGGTACTATTTTTACATGCCACAGCTAACCAATACAGATATGGCAGCCCAGAGAGGAAACATGCTCACCCATTTTCACACACCTGGCTTGTTGTGTCGAAAGCAAGATTAGAACCTGTGGCCCCATCCTCGGCCATGCAGGAGTTATTCCAAGATTTTCACACACATGTGAAAGATACCATTTGGTTGTAGGTCTTGCAGATTTTAGGAAATATAGCTTGTAAAAACTCGTTGAGAGAAAACAGATGAAACTTTACATGGCTCCGGGGATTAATAATGTAACGGGGATTGTTCCACTTCTGCTTTGAAGTGAATCTGAACTGGCTGTTCCACCCCTCTCCTCCTCCTCTCCCATAGCTGTGGAGTTCCCCAGGAAGAAGGCTTTAATAGCTTGGGAGCTGCTCCAAATAGTATCTGCAAGAAGCAGAGCCGGAGTAGCCCTGGAGACCAACAATGACTGGCCCTTTCCTATACACGCAGGAAGCCCAGGCCCCAGCCCCAGCACTCCCGGATCCATGGCAGCCCAGGCAAGAAGCATATGGAAGATGCTGGAGGGATTAGGTGCCCCATACTGTGCCTCCCTGCCTCCAAAGAGGGAAAGCGCACCTGTAGAACTCTGCCAGCTTGTACTCAGGAATGCCAGCCAGACTGTGAGAAGGTGAACTTAGGGAAGCAAAGACCAACTCCCACCTCTCATGAAAAAATCCCCTCACAGCCTCTCTATGAGTCAGCACAGACTGACCCATGTCTCTCTGGCTAGCTGACAGGATTTCCACATGTTGTATTCTTATTGATGAGCAAAGGCCGTGTTTTCATAACTTTGGAGATTTTACCACACTAAAGGATACTATCTTCTTGTTTGACTTTGTGTTGTTTTGTAATGGGGTCTTATGTATGTAGCCCAGGCTAGCCTTGAACTCATTATGTACTGGAAGATGACCCTAAACTCTTGATCCTTCTGCCTTTACCTCCTAAGTGCTAGAATTATAAGTGCAAATCAGTGCTCAACAACACACTGTCTTGATACAGTCTGGAAATTCGGCTCGAGTAAGAAGAAAGCCACCTGCTGCCATATAACTACAAATATTTATGGTTTAATCAAGCCGGGTATGGGTGGAACAAGCCTTAATCACAGCCCTTGGGAGGCAGAAACAGGCGGATCTCTGTGAGTTTGAGGCACCCTGATCTACAGAGCAAGTTCCAGGCCAGCCAGGGCTACACTGAGAGCTTTGTCTCAAAAAAAAAAAAAAAAAAAAAAAAAAAAAAAAAAAAACAAAGATTTGATCAAGATCTATCTCTGTTCTATATTGTAAGTACAAAGGAGGGGGAGAGCATATTGTCATCGTTCCTTGTTGCATGGCCACACACATAAGGAACATCACTATATGGGCGAATGAATGGATTTTAGAATAAGTAAACACAGCTGGTCTGAGAGCGAGCCTACAGGTGGCATTTTTGCATAACTGGCCACTGTGGTTCAGCACATCAGATCTGGGTCTATGGGCCCTTTGGCATCTGGTGAAGGACCCCTTGCTCCTCCCCATGGCACCATGCCATACTAAACTTGTCTCAACAAGCAGTTACTGCTGAGCTAACATCTCTATCACCCCAGCCTCTCTGGTGACTAGAGGATACTGGGGACGGTGGCAGCCTGAGCAAGTGATCACGTTCTCTTGCCCCAGTCCCCAGCCCCAATTTGCTGGCAGAAGTTGGTGTGCTGGTAGCTTCTGCTGCTGTTTGGAACCAAAGCTGCTCGTTGTCATTCATGGTGCCAGCTGGGCAGCCAAGCAAACTCACCAATGCATAAGGCAGTCCAAACTGTCAGGGGCCACCAACTGCCTGGGACAGGGCTGAGACACTGACAGGCCATGTCTGGTAAGAGCATCACATGGCCATTTAACCTTGCTCACTGCTAGGACAGGTTGACTGAGGCCAGTTCGGGGAGGGCAAAAGGAAAAGAGCTGTCTCCCATGCTTCTTACCCCCCTACTCCAAGGCAACTGCCTGAAACAGGCTGAAACTAGGCACAAGTGAAGCTAGTTAGCTTTGGGAGATGATCTTGCAAAGCAGAGGTGAGGTTGCTTTGAGACTGAGCCTGGTCACAGAGGAGAGTCATTTTGGGGTGTACTAAGGAGCTGTAGACATTTCCTGGGGCTCAGGCATTTGTTCTCTTGGGAAGCCTCTGAAGGGCGAGAGAAGAGTAGAATGTTTACTCTTATCTTGTCCCCTCTTGCAATTGGGTTGCCCATGACCTATATGCTTCCTTGCATTTCCAAATTGTCCTGATATTGAGTTAAGTAAGCTTCCAGGATGCTGGCACCAGCCCTCAAGTGGGCAAGCTGAGAGACACGGATTCTTGAAGGGGAGGAGATGCAGTGCCTTCCAGAACTGTACAATCAGAAGCTTTGAACCTGGGTGGCTCTGTAGAATATGGGTGTGGCCTCAACAGGTTCTGTATACTTTGTTTACAAATGGCCTAGAATTAGAAGATGTGGATCTCAGGTCTCTTGCACTTAACTGTAACATCTTTCATGTCAACTCAGCCTCTGTTTTTTCCACTTAGGAAAAGAAAAGGTTCTGTCCATGACACTTTGAGGGATTGTTTGGGGAATCAAATTACAATAGAGAACCAAATACACAGTGTTTTATGTTAATATGAAATCCTGGTCCTTTAATTTGTCAAAAAAAGCTGCTACGTTGCTTTCTCATCAATACACTCTCATAGAGGGTTTCCAAGGCTACAAGCTGTCAAAGGCCCTTGAAAATACTAAAAGTACAATACAGTTTCAGATGGGAATATGTCAATGAGTCCAGATGTTCTTCCAGGTAAATTTGGCCTCATAGAAAGGAAGATCATCATGACCTCATTCAAACAATTCTTCCCATACTTGGATGGCCCTACTTAAGCCTCAATTACTGATCTCCCCTCTTCTCAACCTCCCCCTCACATATCTCCTAGCTCCTCAGTTCCTAATTGTATTAGTTAAGGTAATGCTGGCTGCTGTAACTTACAGACCTTCACAGCTCTGGGCTTATAATGAAAACGTTTCATTCTTCTGTGGCAAGCAGGCACCATGAACCTAAATGTTTTGAATCCATCTGCCTATTCAGTGATCCAAGAGTCTAGATGCCTTCCATTGTGTACCATTGTCATCTTCAACAGGAAATTCTTGCTGTAGTTCTCTCTTTTCAGTCAATTAGAGAGGGCTAAAAATGTGGAAGATCAGACATCAGAATATGGACAAAGTCTTGTGCTATGGCCACATTTAGCCACAAAAAAAGCTGAGACTGGTGAACTACCTTAGTGACCAGGCAAAACAGAAAGTGGCTTTGGTGACCAGACAGTAACACTGCCATGACCTTTAGATTCGTAGGATCAGTTGTTAGAGTTTGGATCTTTGATGTTTCCTCAAGGCTCATGTGTTGATGGCTTGGTCACTAGTCTGTGGTGCTACTGGGAAGTGCTGGGATCTTTAGAATATGGGGTCTAGTGGGAAGAAGTTATATCACTGAGGTCAGGTCCTTCAAGGAGATGCTGTAGCTGCAGCCTCCACCCCACACCTGCTTATTAACTTTCATGAGGTCTACTTTAATACATAATCCCTCCCTCATACTGCTCTGTCTTGCCATGGTCCAAAAGCAAGGAGACTCATTAATCGTTGGCTGAAATCTCTAAAACTGAGGGTGTCTTACCTTTTGACATTGTGATAAAGTGTCATCTACAAATGTATTGGGCAACATTCATGGCTGTCTTGGGGTACATGTGACCTGTGGGCCTACAGATTAGACATGTCTATCTAAAACAGTATTCTAAAATAAGTCTTTCCTCATTTTGAGTTGATTAACTCAAATATCTTGTCATAATGGCCAAAACCTAAGATATCAAAGAAGACCTGGCTCACATGGGAGTTCAACAAACCAGAAAGCATTTCCAGATGGAAAGTCAACAGAAATAAAGATGAGTCAGAAAAAAAACAACCCAGAGACCATAGTCAGAGAAGTTCACGGCTGATCTCACTGTCGCCTGTCCATGTCCCCATGCAACCCTCCCATCTACAGTGCTCAAGCACATAACTTTCTCCCCAAAGCCATGGATTCACATGCTTCTGTGCCTTTGCTTATAGTTCTTCTTTCACCCAGGGCCTCTCCCAGTTTCATTTCGCTGCTCCACCATATGTGTGCCCCAGTGCACCCAGCCTCCTGATAGTCAAGCTCTTGTCCCACCCCCTCCCTTGAAATCTGTGCTGGTTCCACAGCTATGTTTAATCAACAGATTGCAGTGACAGTGGCAATTGGACAGTTCCAGGCCTAACACATGAGACCGCCTGACAGCTTCTGCTCTTGTGTTCTTGGGATCCTGAGTCACCATTTAAGAAATCTGGCTGCCGTACTAGGCAGAACACATGACAGAACTATGTGGAAAGGCAGAGACTTCAAGACCACTTGGAGAGAGAAAAGCTCAGCTGAATCCAAGTCTCCAGCCAAGCTGCCAGCTGAATTTAGCTGCAAGAGGGATTACCAGAAAGGCCAGAAGAAGAGTCACCCAGCTGATCTCAGCCTGGACTGGAGAAGGATTAGCAAATAAAATGCTGTTTCCAGCCACTACGTTTGGGGTGATTTGTTAGGCAACAGTAGAAACATGAGGTAATGTCCTTCAAGTTTCTTGCCAGCCTTAAATATAATCTCTCTGTTCTGCCCTCTACCTCTCTATCATTCTTGTTATGGTTTGAATATAAAAGGACCCCATAAGTTCATGTTTAAAGACTTGGTCCCCAACTGATGGTGCTGTTTGAGGAAGTTGTAGAACCTTAGAAGATAGGGCCTAGCTGGCAGAAATTGGCCTCTAGTAGAAGGCCTTGAGGATTATGTTCTAGCCCTACTGCCAGCCTTGTTCTCTGCTTCCTGTTTTGTGATGATGTGGAAGTGCCATAAGCTCCTACTGCCACAGACCAAAGCACTCTCCCATGCTATCACTACCGTGATGGACTGTACACTCTGCTACCGTAAACTAGAAGAAGCCTCTCTTCCCTCCATTGCTTCTGTAAGGTATTTTTGTCACAGAAAGTAATGAATACAGTTCTCTTAGCATAGTTAGAAACCTTTCCTTTTGATGCTCTTCTCAGATCCCATAGATACTAAACACACATCTGTTTCACTGTCTCTCACCCTAGACCCCATCATTTACGTTCCCATTCCTTTGCCTGTAAGGGCTGAACACTTTCCATAAACTTGAACCAAGCCTTCTTTCTGTGTTTGTCACGCTGAACTCATGGCAGTAGGTGCTCCAAAATACTTTCTGAAGCAATCAGTCATCGTTTCTAATTGGTTCACAAACTGGAATACGGGTTTCATCTAAGAGAGAGAGGCCAAGAGAATAAGAAAGTGTGTTTTTCACCTAAAAATTCATAAATATGATTCAGAGCAGTTCTGTGTGAGAGAACTGTGTTGAGTAATTGGATTCGCTTTTCTCAAACTCTACATGGAGATACTGACAAGATAAAAACTGCATTTTGAGGATGTCTTTAGAACAAGGCTTCTGCCAATGTGCTACAATCCTGAGAGGTTTGGGAGAGGAAAGAGAGGCAGAGTCCATCCACAGAAGGCAGTTGACATGGCCAGGTAGACTAGTCATGACTGCTGGCAGCAAGTGGACTCCAGTCTATCTAGTTATCAGTTTTTATGGATGTATGTGATAGGATACGCAGTGAAAACAAAAGTTCTCTGATCTCTAGGTTATAAGTATATAGAGAAAGATGTTACAAGATCCTGGGGAACTGAAAAATACCATTGCTCTTTGTCTAATGATTGTTGAGAGGCCTGGCAATCAAGCACAAGAGAAGGTTTTAAATAAGAAACAGTATGACCGAAGGATGTGATAACCTCATATAACAAGGGAAGCCATTCTGAGGATGTCTCTGGGGATGTCCTGATGACAGCAACCATATACTTGTAACCCAAGGTTTCAACTCAACATACCATCTCAAGGAGTTGGACAACATGAATGCAATACTAGAGCCAGAGCAGGGAATCTCTGTACCTAGATACGAGTAACGAAAAAAGGATCCAGGCTAAAATTACAACAGTTGGATGTGGTGTGCTCCACACTATCCAATAAACCACATTTACAATATGGCACTCATAAGGCTTAAAGGGGTCCATGTTGGTTTGCCTATGGCATATTCACCCCCAGGGGACAGAAGGCAAAATGGAGTTTAATCCGTTTTCATGACAGGGAAGGGGAGGAAAAAGTAGGGGAAGAGAAGCTGATTGACTGTTCTCTTGCCTACATGGGATGGTTCTGTGCAAACATTGGCAACACCACAATGGCATAGTGACTTAGGACCTTTCACATTCAAGATATCTGGGTTCAAATCTCAACTCTACTGTCCACGTTATTTAACTGAACCTCAATTTCAAGTTGAGAAATGAAGACACAAATATTATTTCCCTCATAAGGTTACTGTAATGACAAAATACAGCATTATCTTTGGAAGCACAAAATGCCTGGCACAAAGTAAATGTTCAAAATGATAGCCACTCACCAGTGGAGGGTAGGAAATAATCAAAAGCCAGTTGGAAGCAATTTGCTCGTATTGTTAGCATTTGAATTTTTTGAATGATATAAAAGGGATACTTAGATAAAATTAAGATGTATCCACAATACCATCTAGAAAAGAGTGATATACTTATTTCCAGCAACTGACAACAGTAAAATATTTTAATATTATTTATTAAGGTTGACAATGTGCTAGATTGTGTCTGAAGCATTTTGTATTCACAAAATCATTGCATCTTCTCAGCAGTGCTACACAGTACATGCTGCTGTTATCCTCACTTACAGATGGAGAAATTCAGGGCTCAGAAGGACTAAACAACTTGCTCTGGATCACACATCTAGTAGGATGACAAGTTCTAACTTGAGCCCAGCCATTCTGGCTAAGCAACAATCTACCATCCTCATAAAATGTCTCTCTTTTGCACAGCATTCCAGGAGGATTGTAAGATCCGAACTTATTTGTAAGCATGAATTGTTCTGTTATTAAAGAACTTACAAGGGAGACTGGAAAAAGAAATATATTGCTAGTGCAAGTAAATATTTACATACACCAAAATATTTATGTCCATATATGTGAGTACTGCTTTCCACAGGGGGAGAAGAAAACGTGTAAATATTTACTCACTGGAAATAGCTGACAAGTAGTTAGGAAATAAGAATATTTATACTGTGCATTGCTTTTGTGTTGTCCAATTGTTTCATCTGGAGTCCATGCACTAATTTCCAAGTTGGACAAACAATACAAGATTCTTGAACTTGTAAATTCAGGGCTGCTTTTGGAGATTCCTAATATGGGCATGAAACCAATCCCTAAGCAAAGCAAATCCCAATTTTCCTAAACTCCATTTTCTACAAAGGCATGTTATTTTTTACGATGCTTTGCTTCTTTCTTGGAAGAATAACTTTTAGACCAAAAATTGAAGGCTTCGTCTTTATGTTCCAAGCCCCACACTATGGGTTCTGGCTGGGGTGCATGCTCTGGGGGGTACTTCTGGGCCAACAGTTGGAAGTTATTAGGGAACAGGTCAAATACTGAATTGGCTGGATAAATGCCCAGATTGGTGATGATCCCAAGACAGAGCCAAAAATTGGAAAATGTTCAAATGTTTTTTACATGCATAGTGGAATTATGAAAGAAATTATAACTAAATGAAACTCCAATGTGTGTGTATTATGAAAATATAAATTTATAATGTAGAACACTAACCTAGTACATTGGCCATTTATGTTGGTACTGTCTCATGATGTTGTGTTTGACCCTAATTTGTCAAGAGTTCGTTATAAACTGGATTTACTGCAGCTGCAAATAACAGAAAATATCCATGCACTTTATGTAAATGACAAAGGATTTGTTTTCTTATGTAATAAGGAGTGTCAAAGTGGAGTTATGCTAGGGTTGGTAATTCAGTGGTTCATACCTGCTGTCCATGTCTCATTTCCTTCTATCTTTCCTTGTGTGTTCTTGGTATATTGTCTTGTCCTTGGCAAGATTGTCTTATGGTGGCCAGAATGAAATTCGTCTGCAGATAACACAAAGTCAAACAGAAGAGATGAGAGGTTTTAAATCTTTACTCATCATTTTTAATGTGTAAATCTTTTTCAGAAACCTTGCAAAGATCTGTCTTGTCATAGCATTGGCCAGAATTAAATCACATGCCCATATCACTAAGCAAAGGGAATGGAGCTAGGTCAGTTAACACACAGTAATCACTAGGTGTCTAACTTGTGAGCACAGGAGTGGGACCTACTTCCTTTGAGTATGCATCCTCACTGAACAAGGGAGAGACAGCCCATAATACCATCAGGGGTTTTCAGGAAAAGATGAAGAAGATAAGTAGTTATTGAAGAGGCAGGCGACAGGATCCCCTACAGCCCATGAGAAAGATGAGGAAAGCAAGCTTAGAGAAGTAGTGGCCGTGCCTTTGGTCAGTGCTCCAGCTGTGACTCAGACACAGTGCCATTTCTGCCCTACCATGTCTGCTTTAAGTATCTCCAACTGCTGCAGCTTTCATGTTACCAGAGCAGCTGACTGTGTGGGCACAATTGATGTTTTCCACTGATGCTCTTCTCCATTTCCTGTCTAGACAATTATGAAAAGGCTGCTTATGGAAATTCATTCACAGGCATTGCTCACCTGCCACTGGTTCCAGGCCTCCTCACTTTCTCTCTCTCCAGCAGTCCTTCAGAGACCGTATTTACCTTAGCACGGAGGCCAGCTTAGCAGAGCACCTCTAGGCTGGACAATGAGAGCCAAGAGCCAGTTAAAGGACTATGGTTCCTTTGCCAGAACTATTTTTTGCTGCAACTACCTGGCCTTGTCCCTCAAGCTGCCTCCCTCATACTGAGATTCTGACTGTTCAATGCTCAGCCCTCAAGTTCAGAGTCACTAATCTCCCCATGCATCCAGTTCCTAGAAAATATCTAGTGTTTTCACTTCAATATGATGTCTCCAGTACTTTGTTTCTCCAGCCTCCCAGGAATCTTTGCCACAGACTAGAGTGCTTATCCTCTTTAGTACCCTTTGTTTAGAGACCCTTCCCACCTAGGTCTTTTATATCAGGCTATTTTCTATTAGTCTGTTTCCTTATTCTATTTGTGAGTTTCCAAAGGATAGAGTCTACATGTCTACACTGGCTTTTTTAGGCCCAGTGAAGACCAAAATATGCTCAGCATGGTGGTAGCCATCCTCTGCACAAGATCTATATGCATGAATTTGTATGTGCTTTAGTAATGAGATTTTCATAAGCTTTTGTTTATTGGCTAATGAAGGAGGAAGGAGGTTTATTCATGTTTGTTTTGTTTATGTGTTTGCTTTGTTTGCTTGTTTAATTTATTTTAATGCTAAGGCACTAGGAGAGTCGAGAGAAAAGAGACAAGGAAGTGAAGAACAGGCGATCTGCCAAAGACTGCTGGTGGCCCGCCTAAATGCCCTAAACATTCTACCTCTTTTTCTTATTAATGGAACCTTTGTTTTATTCTGAGTGGCAATATGCCCAGCTAAAATCCACACATCCCAGCTGTCTTATAGCTAAAGACAGCTGCATGTCATGGCTCTGATCAGTAAGATACAAGTAAATCTTGGTATGTGAGGTCCTCAGGAAAGCCTGTATGGTGCTTCTGTGATGCTGAGGTTTAAGAATGAACAGCTTGTTGCCTCAACTGTTGAGAATACTGTTGACAGCCAGCCTTTGGGCATTAACACCCATATGGTTGCCTCCACTAGAGAAATTACCTTCTTACTAGCCTCCAATGACCTGTCAGCATGGAGTAGATGTAGCTGACCACCCAAACTCTAGATTTCGAATGATGTTGGGATGGATTCATGGCCCTACTTCCCCCTCTGCACAACCACACTTCTTCCCCTCCCTTCTATAGGCCTTCATCTTAAGAGCACCCCCCTTCTACATATTAGTGTTCTTTGAAGAGTCTGAATCATGGAGAAGCCGAGCCACTACAGCTCTTGAAAGAGGAAGACTCATTCAATTTACATCTGTCTTTGGCATCTCCATTTTTCCTACCTGGAACGCAGATGCTAGTTGTACAGATGGCAGAGCAGGCACCATAAAAAACAAATGCATCTGGATGGAAGTCATCCACTAGGGAGCTTAGGAGCACTCAAGGAAACACAAAGGAGCCTCTTCTGGACACCATGGCATTGTGGAATCCCAGACATTCTTGCACTGGCTAACTACCTCTGAATTTTTTGGTCCACAAAAAAATAAGAACAAATCACAACTTGGCAAAGCCACCATTAAATGCTACAAACATATTTCTATCTAACATAGCCACCAATAACACATGATAGTTCAATTCTGAGGCCTTTTGAAAAAAGAGGTTCACCCACTTAGCAGTCAACAAATGGTCAATATGCTCTTACTATCATTTCCAAGTCTATGTCAGGCAACAGGGAAATTATATTAAACAGAACAGACAAGGTCTCTGTTCTCATAGTGCTTATATATTCATGGGATGAGAAGACATGGGCAGGACATGCTAATGTGCTCAGGGTTTGGTAGGTTTACAATGAAAGGTGGTTGCAGAGAAGATGTTCAAGTGACTTTATAAAGGATATTTTAGGTATCACAAAGGTAGCTAGAAGTTGACAAGAGTGACAATGGAGATGCCAATGAGGAGGGCAGGCACATGAGAGCAAGGAGGCTTGGGATAAGATGGTGATGGTGAAAATAGAGAAGAGTAAATGGATTTGAGCTTTCTGAAGTAAGGCCAGTGGGAGTCACTGGTGGACTGCATGTAGGTAGTAGGGAGCAAACTCTAGAATGAGTTCTATGGACTTGGATTTAGCATTTGGAGGAAAGTAAGGACATTTGCCAAGATATAACAAATTTAAGAACACCTACATGATACAGACAATAGAGTTCTATTGTTTTAAGTTTAGCCTGTCTATCAGATGGTCAAGAGCAGATATTAGCTAATATTGATGTCATGAAATGTGTCACCAAAATCTCTTGCTGTAGGAAGCAAAATAAATTTATGACATAAGATTCTATACTTTACAATAAGACTCCACAACCGACAGTCTTCTCCCAGACCCCAGTTGCTCCACAGGCTCATTCCTACAAGATATGGAGAGTCTTCTAACAGATAACTTTGGTAAGGGACTCCCTAGCACAGGCATGAACACTTTCTTTTTTTTTTTTCAACTTTTTATGGATAAATCTTTTGTCGACTTCATATCATACAACCAGATCCCACTCATCTCTCCATCCCCTCTTTTCCATCCTCTGCCCTTGCAACCTCCTCCTCAAAGCAAAACAATGTAAGTGTTCATTGTAATAAGTCACCGGTCTGCTCCGAGGCCTCTGGCTTCTGCTACACAGTTGATACTGGCCCTCATTGGGACTCCTCTTGGATATCCTGTTGTTGCCTTGTGTCCTGGAGGTCCTGTATCTTTGGATCTGCAGGTCAGGCCCCTTCATCATAGATGGGGTAGATTTTGTGGTGGGTTAACTCATAGTCCTGGCTCTGGGTCCAGGTGGAAGCTGGGTTGGTCAGCCTGTCAGCTTTCCTAATCATCACCACCAGGGCGAACTCTTTAGTACTGCCCTGGCTAGCTCACCCAATGAAGCAGGCAGCAAGGAGAAAGGCCAGTTTTCCTGCTCTCATGCCCTTAAGTTCAGCTCACTGGCATTCACACCACCAGGGCCAGCTTTATTGTTTTGCCCAGATGAGGTGCAGGGCCTGCTTTCCCAATTGCTGCAGTTGGTGAGGGGCAGGGCCAGCTCTTCCATTCTCACTCCCCAGAGACCAGCTCTCCCTCCTTGCAGGTGGCAAGGAGTCAGGGGAGGGCATAATTCCCTCACCCTAGCCACCACATGGCATACAACAGAAGGGGGGGCAGCTTTCCTGTTCTCACACCCTCAGGGCCAGTTCACCTGTGCCCCTGCCAACAGGGTCATCTTTATTGTACTGCCCAGATGAGTTGCAGGGCCTGCTCTTCTGAGTTCTGCAGTTGTTGAGGGGCAGGGCTAGTTCTCTCTAGTGTTGTAGCCAGTGAGGAGTGGAGCCAACTCTATGCAGCCCTATCCTCACTGCTTTTGGTGGTAAAGATGAGCCACAGACATCAACACATACCTTGGCTGCAGCCAGGCCATGAACATTTTCTTGAACAATGCTACAGTCTGACACTCTTTCAAATCACTTACCCTTCTCCTGCTGCACTGCCCCCTTCCATGGCATCAGGCTCCCTTTTCAGTCCAGAGGCTCATCTTTCGTGCTTCCACCCCCCTGGATGGCTTGTTACACAGATATTTTCCCCCAAGAAACTTCCTGCATATATAATTCAGTCTGCTTCTAAAGGACCTAAGGAAACACCACTAGGATGGAGATTGTGAGCCTAGGTGCCATCACCTTAGAGGTATGGGTATAAATGAATTTAGAAGACTATGTGAGACTAAACATTGCTGTTTTCTTTATAGAACTTGTATGGAGGTCACAGAAAAAAAAAACATGGGGGCACAGTAGCAAAAAGGTGAAAGGGTTTTCTGTTAGTATTGTTAGCTTAGGTTCGCTGTACAATATGATGCATCTCACACTCAGGTCTGCTATACACTGTGCTCAGATTCACCCCATTGTTCTTTCTCTCACCCCGGTGCTTGTCATTTTTCTCTTCCTAAAGAGCCCTCCCTCTGCCCTCATGTCTCATACACAGTTTTAAGTATAGAGTCCACATATCAGAGAAAACATGTGATACTTGCCTTTGTGTATCCAGCTTATTTGTTTAACATAATGATCTCCAGTTCTATTTTCCTACGGATGACATAATTGCCTTTTCCTCTTCATTCAGAAATATTTTGTTCATTTTACATACCAACCACAGATTCCCTTCTCATTCCTCCTTCTGCTCCCCCTCCCACCTTCTACCCCCATCCTCTCCTCCAACAAGGTAAGGCCTCCCATGGTGAGTCAGTCAGCAAAGCCTGGTACATTCAGTTGAGGCAGGACCAAGCCCCCCCACCCCGCATCAAAGCTGTGCAAGGTTTCCCATCATAGGTAATGGGCCCCCAAAAGGCAGCTCTGAACTGGCCTACCCTGGTAATCAGATTGCTGAATACCCTAATTGTCATCATAGAGCCTTCATCCAGTAACTGATAGAAGCAGATGCAGAGATCCACAGCTAAGTACCAGGCCGAGCTCAAGGAGCCCAGTCGAAGAGAGGGAAGAGGGATTATGTGAACAAGGGGGGGAGGGTCAAGATCATGATGGGAAAATCTACAGAGACAACTGAACCAAGCTCATAGGAACTCACGAACTTTAGACCTACAGCTGTGGAGCCTCCATGGGACTGGACTAGGCCCTCTGCATACGGTAGACAGTTGTGTAGCTTGATCTGCTTAAGAGGTCCCTGGCAGTGGGATCAGGATCTAACCCTGGTACATGAGCTGGCTTTTTGGAGCCAATTTCTTTTTTCTTAATAACTGAACGAAACTCTGTTGAATAAAACTATAATATGTTATTAATGCATTCATCTGTTGAAGGCTATCTGGGCTGGTAGCCTGTCTCCACTATTGTGACTAGTGCAGCAATAAACATTGACACACAAGCATCTCTGTGGTTCAAGGACTTAAAGTTCTACAGATAGAAACCGAAGACAAGTATAGCTGGATTGTATGTTACCTCCACTTTTAGGCTTAGAGGAATCTCCACACTGATTGCCATACTAATTTACTTCCCAGCCAGCAGTGTATGTGGCTTTCTTTTCCCCTACACCTTCACCATCACTTCTTGTTTGTTTCCTTGATGATGGCCCATTCTGACTGGAGGAAGATGGAATCTCGGTGTGGTTTTGATGTCTATTTCTCTGACATGAAAAAATTTTTGAGCACTTTCAGATGTGTATTGGCTATTTGTATATCTTAGTTTGAGATCTGTCTGTCCAATTCCTTTGCTTATTTATTGATCACATGATTTGATTTGGGAGTGTTTAATGTTTTTAATTTTAATATGTTCTAAGTATTGTATTAATCCCATCAGACACATGCTGACAAAGATTTTCTCTTTCTGTAGGCTCTCTCTTCACTCTGGTACTTGTTTCCTTTGCTATACAGAAGTCATTTAAAAACAAGAAAAGCATTAACTGTGTCCAATGTTTCTTCAAGAACCAGCAAGATGAGTCATTGGGAGTGTCCAGTGTAACTTGGTACTGACACAGAAGTAAAAGAAGGTAAATAAGTATATTGGTCTGGTGTTTACAAAAATATGGGATTCCTTGTTATTAGTTTCACTTTCTTAACAAAGAACAAGATGAAGGTATACACTTGCAGGGAAGGACTAGAAGAAATGTAAGTTTTCAGAAAGAGGAGAAATTGTGAAAGGACTTCATTCAAGGGCAGATAACAAGCTTCAAAGGAAGGTTTGCCATATGGCTAGCATGCCTTTTTGATGTTCTTGGTCATATGTTTTAAATGAATCCTTCAGACCATTTGGATGAAGACCCATATGAGGAAAGCTGATTTCATGACAAGAGCACGTGAGATGGCAGCAAGTGGAGCTATCCAAGACCCAAGGGATAAACAGTCCCCAAGTCTGGAGCTGTCTCTCCATTTGTCTTCATCATCACAGAGCTCAAGGCAACTTTGGTACCCTAGGAGTTTAAAGTTAGAACTGCCAAGAAATAAATGCTTTGTGGTAGAACTGTGGCTATAACCACAGCTCTTGGGGAAACCATATGTTCTGTGAGGCCCTGGAACAAAGGCCACTCCCTCTTCCCATAGTTTCTGGTGGTGTCCTTCCACCAAGATGCCAAGGTTACAAAACTCCATTGTATGTGTTCCAAGACACGGTCAACACTTTCTGAGTATTCCTAGAAACACCTGGAGGAAACTTTGTGATCCTGTAACATTATTTCCAGAAATAATGCACTATTATAACTTAAATATTGAGATGATAGATTCTAGTCCACTTTCATAGGTTCATATATTTTGTGGAGGTGTTTGGGGATTGGATTAACATTTGAGAAGATAGGTACTATATAAAGCAGATTGCCCTCTCTAATATATATGGGCTTCACCCAATCAGTTGAGGGTGTACATAGACCAAGCAATAGTGAATTCTTTCCAGAACATGAGCTGGTTTGTGGGTTTTCAGCTGGCCAAACTACTTTGTACATTTTGGGATTTTCAACTTCCCTAGTTACTCAAGAAATTTTTTTTAAATAAATAAATTTATCTCTGTTTCTATCTCCATCTCTACCTCTCTGTGTATGTCT
>LZPO01089909.1:1699773-1713618 GCA_001675575.1 Neotoma lepida
TCCCTCTGATGCTTTGATGAACAAGAACCAAGGTCAGGAAAATGCTACTGGCTAGAATAAGAGCTCAGCTGCCCATGAGCTCCTCTCGTTCCCGGGTGTCTAGATTACGCTGTAGGCAGGAGATGGATGCTGTGGTCTGTCTGTTCACTTGGGAGAGCCACCATCACCATCTAGGTGTGGGGGGGATGAACAAAAACACCTGTCAAATTCCATGCAGAGATGGAGCGTGGGGAGCATACCCTCTAGATTCCAGCAGTGCCTGCTTCTACTGCCCCAGAGCCCCTAGGAGGTAACAACTGGAGCTGCCTGCCTGCCTGCACCTACACTGCGCCCTTGCTCTCCTTGACTGCCTGCTGTTCAGAACTACTGGGATTCAGAGGCCACAAGCAGACTGCTGTTTCCAGCTGCGTGGGAGCCTGAAGACTGTGCTGGCTCAGATTGCTGGCTAGAAAACCTCTGGGATCCTCCTGTCTTTGTCTCCCCACAGCTGTGATTAGAGTCCTATGCTGCCACACTCAGCTTTTTAGGTGAGTTCTGGGGATCTGAACTCAATTTATAGCAAGCACTGTACCCACTGAGCCATCTCATCTCCCCAGCCCCTGGGTATACGCTCACAAATGAAGTCAGGCAAAGGCTCTGATCTAGAGAGATTTTGGGCTTGGTGCCAGACTCCTGAACAATTTAAGTGGGCAGAGGAAACAGCTCTCAAGCAACATCAGGCAGTGAGGTGGTGCCTGAGATGATTTGATACAGTTTGTCCACACTGAAACTCATGCTGAAGTTTGGTACCCTGCATAGAAGTGTTGGAGCAGATAGTGGGATTCCAATCATACTCAGCTGACTAGGAAAGATCCTACAGAAATGAAACTGTTCTAACAGCACAGAGCAGTAAAGTGAAGCAGCATCCAGAGTGCTTGTAAATCTATTAGGCGGATTATTTACTCTCCTTTGTCTCCTCTCTTTCCCTCTTTTATGCACACAGGCTCCTTCTATATGTATCTATTTTTCCTCTCCGCTTCCCTCTCACAAAATTATGTAGCAAGAAGATCCTGGTGCTATGTAGCCTCCATAACTAAGAGCCAAAACAAATCCCTTTTCTTTATAAATTACCCAGGCTCTCATATTTTGTTGTAGTAACAGAAAACAAGCTAAAACAGTGCATCGAAACCTAACTCGTTCAACCTTTGAGTGAGGCAACTCTGAACCATGCTCTCCAGTGTCTCCCACAGGACCCTCTGGCACTAGCTGCAACTGTCCAGAGCAGTAAGCTACTTTCCATGCACCTCTTAGCTGGCCTTGCAGGGAGAGCTGCATTTGAGAGGCAGAAAAGAACTGGGAAATCAAGAGCTATTCTTCTCGGGAGGAAATGGAAGCCTCTTGCATTTAAGAGATTTGTACAAGTCCTCCAATCCGTTAAACAGAGCTGGATTAGATCTCTCCATTACAAAAGACCACAAAACAAAGCAGCACTCCTACTATTTACTGAGCCCCTATCCTGGCTTGTCTTTTGAATGCCTCATTTCATTCCCACAACCATCCTGGGAAGACTGTTCTTTTGCCCTCTCCTTCAGTAAGGAGCTCAGAAATCCATCCTGCAGGTTGAGAATTTATTCAAGGTCACACAGCGTGTAAGATCCAAACCTGAGTTTATTCATACCCAAGGAGAGATGTGCTATTGGATGCCACAACTAGCACCATGGGATGGTTTTGATCCATAGGTATGACTCCTGGAAATTTTGGGAGAGGGACAATGATTTTATTACTTTCTAGGGAACTTGGTTCTAGCCTACTTACTACCCAGCAACCAAGGAAACAGCATAGAAGCTTTTTGAGTTCAGTAGGCAGAAGAGGAGGAGAGGAAGAAGGAGGAGAATGGGGGGGAGGGGAAAGAGGAGAAAGAGGCAGCAGCCAGTGACAGAACCAAAGCTAAAAGGTAAGAGAGAGTAAATAATCCATCTAACATTTAAAAGCACTCCGAATTCTGAAGCGTGTCATGGCAGAAACACAGATGCCATCTCTCATGTCATGGGGTAGTCTTCTTGGGAATTTCCTCCCAAACCAGCTAACTGAGTTGCAAGGTGTGAGACTGGTTTTCATAAGGGAGCCTCTCCCTCCTAAATCCATGTTCTTTCACTGTGCTGATGAAGAATTCGTGAAGTAAGGAACTGCCAAAGATTGTAGCACAATTGGAGAGACAATTACAAGGCCTAAAGCAGGCTGCTGGGGCCTGTGGGGGCAAGAAACACAGGCATGATGAGCTGCCCAGGGATAAAGGCTTCAGTACACTACAAAGGAGAGATCCAAGGAGAAAGGCGGGGTTTGAGCATCAGCAAAAGAAGAAAATGAAATAGACGTATGGGGAAGGAGGAGGGGCGAGAGAAAGAGAGAGAATGAGCAAGCTGCCTAGATGCTGGGAAGAAGGTTTAATGGACTTGGCCAAGCCCACTGGGAGCTGTGGAGCTACAATGTTCTTTGGGAACTGGGTGGAGATGGTGAAGCTTTTTTAATCCTCTGTAAATCATTCCCCGTACATGAGAAGCACCAGGAAGGGTAATGCAGTGTCTTCTACGGCTACTATGGCAATCCCAGCAGTCTTGAAGGCAGAGCAATCTGTCAGCATGTCCACCAAAATGCATGTGTGCAAGCACGTTTGTATCTGAGCACAAATATATGGCACGTATGCTTGTGATTACTGCTCTCACAATTGGAATTGGGCTCCTGTGCTGAACTGCCACACAAACAATTGACCACCCAAATTTCCAGCCTTGGCCGGTGTGAGGAGGAACTGTGAGCAGCAGATCTGCCCACACAGAAACTATGAGGAAGGGTCCAGAGCCACTCACTGATAGCTGGCAGGTCACGAGCCTGAGTGGCAGACTGAGATCAGTGTTGGGAAGCAGAGTACAGGTACAGGGATGTAAGAAGATATTTGGTGTGATGGCTAGTGTTTATTGTCAACTAGGCAGAATCTGGAATCACCTAGGAGATGGGCCTCTGGTGATACTTGTGGGAGATTATCTTGATTATGTTAATTGATGTGTAAGAAAATCCATCTTAATTGTGGGCAGGACCATTCCCCAGGCAGGGCTGAATGGACTGTACCATGGAAAAGGGCTGCGCATGTACTTCTGTCTCTATGTTCCCTGACTGTAGGTGCAATGTAACCAGCTCCAGCACCTGCCACTGTGACCTCTCTGCCATGATGTGAGCTAAATGAACCTTTCTCTTAAGTTACTTTTGTGAGAGTGTCCTATCACAACAACAGGAAAACCAAACCAAAACAACAACAACAACACAATACTAAGACACATGACCAGAGACTGAACAAGGGACTGAAACTCAGAGAGGAAAGAGAAAGGGAAAAGGGGAAGATTCACATTGAGCAAAATACAAATCACGCAGGACCAAAACCAGACAGACACACAGACACACACACACAAATAGATAACAATAAAGTGAGCAAAGACAGACATAGAACAGAAGAGTAGACTGGAAAGAGTGATTAAGAGGAAGATGGTGAAAGAACAAGAGGGCATGCAAAGATTTAAGAAGGGAAACTGAAGGAGAAGAGGCAGAATTTGAGAGTGTTAGGCACTGCCAGAGTTCAGTGATGTGCAGGAGACAGAGGATCCCTCACAACTCCTTGTTCCAGTGAAAACATTTCTGTATAAATTACCTGTTTCCTTACCATCCAAACCTAGTGGCTGTACTAACCCATTCCTGACAGGCATAGCAGGCACAAGCTGCAGCCCAGGTCCTCAGGGCAAAGAGGGAAACTGGTGGATGAGGCAGGCATCTAAGGCTGGGCCTCTTGGAAAGCTGTGTTCCTTTAGCCACCATGGGGAGCAGGGCTGCCTTCCTTCCTTCCAGCCGCTTCCTGGAGCCTACTCCCATACAAGTCTCCCAAGCACACTTCTCCTGCCCCAGGCTTCCCAGAACACTCATCTGAACACGCAAACATGCACCAGTTGGCTGGTCTGCTGAGCATCTCTGCATCAGTGAGCCCTGGGGCCTGCCTGGCAAGACTCCTCCCTGTGGTCTGCCACTAGGGAAAACAATTGCTTCTGCAGATAAAATATAGGGTGAAGAGGAATGGAGCAGGGAAAGGAAATGGAGAGGGAGGACCAGCAGGCCCGACAAGATAATAGCAGTTGAACAAGATATGCTCGTAAGCCCAACAAGACACTGAAGTCCAGGAGGAGGCCTTAAGACATAGGGAGTGAGGGAGAAGCTCCTGTGGACAGTTGCCACCTGTAAATGTGGTGTGGCTGTAAAGACAACATGCTGGGACCCTTGGGGAAGTAAGGGAGAAAGTTCTGCTCTTCTATGCAACCATACTGAGCTTGACCAAGCCAGGCCCAGAAGCTGGAAATGAATCTGGGGATTTCAGAACTCCAGGGCATATTCGCCTTCTTCCTGAGAGATGCTTCCTGGTGACCAGAGGCTCAGTGGAGCCTATGGCTACGTAGAAGAGGAGTTAAAGACAGGAGCCTGCTGCCCTGCCAACGATGTCCCTAAGGTTGTGGGGTAGAGCAAATATGAGGAAGGTAGGCTCCTTATTCCACAGGGATCCAAGTGTGCTCCCCCCACAGGCATAGCCAGATGCTTTTTCCATGCAGAGTACCAAATGCCCTCACCATGTATTAGCCTTCTGGCCTTCTGCTCCCAAGTCACCAGCATGTTTCATCTGTGTTCAATTTAAGCCTACTATCCCACAACAGACGAATACCACTGCCAGCTATGCATGTAAATGCGGGATGCACTTGGGAGAAGTCACATGTAGCACCATATTAACAATTAATAGAACTGAATGATAAATTCCTTAAAGTGCAGAAATCCCTTCTTTTGGTGTACTACTTTATGTTTGTTAAAACTGACATATCCATGGATGGTTTCAAAACCGGGGATCCATGAGTTCCCATGGGTGTATGACTCACTTGAGGATCTTGTTAAGTCAGGTAAATTTTTCAAGAACTCTGAGAAAAGTACAGAATTTGAAACCTCTAACTTGTTCCTAAGTGATACAGACTCTACTGGTCCTTGGACCACTTCAAATAGCAAAGGACTGATCCACTACAGTTAATAGGAAACATGTCCTGAGAATACCAGGGCCTATTCCTACACACCTATCTCTTTAAATTTACAAATGCAGGGACCCTCCAAGTATACAGTAGGCAAAAACAGTGGATTCAGCATTTGTCTCAAGGAAGCAACAGGTGATAATGGACAGAAGGTCTTTGGATTTAAACCATCCTCATCTCTAGTTCCTCTGCCACTATGTATAAACAGTTTGGCTTTGTTTAAAGACATTTGAATTTCTGGCTCCCCGATGTCCCATGTCCCAGTAGACATTGCCAGCTTATGGGAGAAAACACAAAGGAAGGAAGTTACAGGTGAGTTTGGCTAAGCCTATAACCCTTATTTTGAGCCCTTTCACTTTTACCTTCTTTGAAATACCACTTCAGAGGATCTGAATCATGTGCTTAGCAATTAATCCTCTTCTGATGGCATATGCTACCTGTGAACTCTATGAAAATTTTTACCTCACCTAGTGATCTCTACCTCATTATAAGCTCGCCGTCAAATTCTTTGATACAGTATTTTAAATTTAGCTATTGCCCACTAAGTACAAATTCAGTGGATGGATGGATGAACCAATGAATAGATGGGTAGATGGGTGAATGATTATATGTTTGGGATAGTTGACTGGACAGATGGACACATGGATGAGTGAGTGAGTGGGTAGATAGATTTGAGGATTTATGGATCCATGCATGGATGGATGGAGCAGGACATATGAATGTGTTGATGCCTCCTATGCCTCCACTGCCTCCTCTGTGAAGCATGCTTCTTCATGGATTTCTAGCACTGGACTCGATCTCCCTGAAGCCATTAGTCGTCTCAAGTTGAGGTGGGAGATATTGGCCAAGCAGTTGGTAAGTGGCCTGTTGGTCAGAGAGGGCAATAGTTATAGAAGTTTTTAGCCAAGAGTGACACCTCTACTTGGTCATTTTAAAGACTCATGCACCAAGCTACAGGTCTTCCATTCTGGCAGGAATGAGAGGGCCCCAGCTCTTCCCACACTGGTTTGGATATGGAACAAGAACTGGGGTTAGTCAGGCCTCCTAGTGGCAAATATAGGTCATGAGATTGCCACTGCACAGATGAGGCTGGTGTCTGCACAGCCCATCTGAAAGGGAGAGTTTCTAGCTAAATTTGTTACTAGCTGCTGAAAAACGATCCACTAGGAGAATTGTTGCTCATGTCCCATGAGTACACTGAGACCACGCTTTTTCTCCCATACTCCAAATACAGACATGGTTTAGGGGCTAGGCTTACTATTAAACCTGCCCTTATTAGTAGTATCAATGGATTTATTCCAGCAGCAAACAAAGGTACCATTCAGATCTGGGTTCAATGAACAGCTAGCTGTACTTACTAAGGAGAGTGAATTTGTTCCTGGAGCCTTAGGGGAATGATGCTTTTGCTCACTGGAAACATGTGTGTCTTTGGGATGAGGATTCAAGATGACATTTACCAGCTTGTTGCACTCACTTTCCAGCTTTTTGTTTTTTATTACTAATTGTTACAGCATCGCATTTTCTCTCTTTGATTTTGTGCAATTTCCTTGGCTTTATAGGAGAGTCTAGACTTTGATCAGACAGCCCTGGAGAACAGTTGGACTTGGGGGTCTCATCTTTTTTCTCTGTATTAACCTAGTCTAGTCTCAGTTTCTGTTCAAGAAGAGATCCTTAGCTTTCCCATCTTCCAAATGTGGGGCTGGACCAGATGATGGTGTGGCCTCCTTCCAGCTCTCTGGGTCCACACATTAAGAGGTTTCTGTTTTCATTCCAAGTATCCAGCAAGTTAAATCTCCTTCATATCTTGAGACTGAAGCATGAGGAAGATATCACTGAGTGGGAGTGAGAATGTGAGAATTTGAAAGAAAAGGATAGAGTCATGGGACATTTGAATCAAAATGGAGCTTGGAGATCTCCAGAGCCACCAGACTCCTTCATGCTATAAACAAGAAAACTAGAAGGAACTAAAGCAGTCTTACTATTTTTTCCCCTTGAGTAAAATATGTTATTGATAGAAATTCCAAAACATCATTCACATTAAAAAGCTGTGTAGTGATTATACTTAAAGAAAATTCATATTAGTACCTCATCCTGAGTTACCACCTGTGGTAGACTGTTCCATATCCCCCCTTACCCAATAAGCCACACTTCATTAGCATTTACTTCTTTAAGGAACCCTCTCTCACCAACTTTGGGACTGGCTGGGTGATGGGTTTAGTAGATTTAACACCAGCAAGCAAGACGTGAGCAGAAGCTTAGCTATAGCTTTCCCATCTACATATCAGGGCTCTCCCTCTTCCCATCTACATATATCAGGGCTCTCCCTCTTATACACTGACTACTGGACACTCTCTCTCAGAGCCTAGTCATCAGACTGGAAGAAGCCCAAGCCACGTGCAATAGGACTAGGACTCTCAACCACAGCCCCAGCTAGTGGAACAGCAGCACCAAATTGCAAGTACATGAGAGTACCATCTTGGAAATGGCTCCTCTCCACAACCCATTCTGATGAATTTTCCCAGAAAATGTGGTTTGTAGCAGAGACAAGCCCTCTGTATCAAATACTGCTTAAATTGCATAATCATGAGCAAATAAATGACTGCTATTTTTGAAGCCACAAATGTTTAAGGTGGTTGGACACACAGTGATACATAACTGGTATACCACAGTCACACTCAAAGGCATATTTTCTACTTCTTGGGCTTGACACAGTTCCTAATGGGGTTCTCCACACTACCCCATGGCATTTCTTCTCTGGGTTCAACTGAGTACCTCCAATCCTGTTGTTATAGGGAACAGCAACTAAACGGCTTTCAAATTCCACCTTTACCGTAAGAATGAACAGTTTGGTTCTCTCTGTGTGTGTCTTTGTGAACGTAGGTTTATTTTCTTTCCCCAAATAAATACCTTTTTGCATAGACAAATAAGAGCTGATGAGCTAGAAAGTGCTGATTTAGGGATTGGTTCCATAGTTTGCTTGCTTATCAGGTGCTTATGGGCTTTGAATGCATCAAGGTCCCAAACCTAAAGGTTAATGTTTTGACACTGAAAATCCATCAGTCAGAGGGTGAGGATGAGGGGACAGTTTGCATTAATTATGTCTGACTCTTAATTTGAATCAATGAAAATGCCAGAATGACAGAGGTGTTTGGGCTGAATTATAATTAGCGAGACTGATCCGGGCCTGAACAAAGAGGTATAGGGGAGGAGGGCGACAGTGTGTGACAGTAGGGAACAGGCTGATGAGGCAGGGCTGGAGTCAGAGAGGCAACTGAGGGGAGA
Organism: Neotoma lepida; assembly: GCA_001675575.1. NCBI lineage: Eukaryota > Metazoa > Chordata > Mammalia > Rodentia > Cricetidae > Neotoma > Neotoma lepida. The sequence continues at coordinate 1,708,137 of LZPO01089909.1, forward strand.
GGGCCAAGAGACCAGGCAGGGCAGGGGCTAGGCCTTGGAAGGACACACTCTCTGGGGCCGTCTTAGCACTGTAGAGCTTTCTAATCCACGAATGGTTTGAGAAATGGACCAAGGTGTGGATGCTCTCTCATATCAGGACTTATTTCATTTCCGGATCAAAAGTGGCCTCAGTGGACCATTTTCACCTGCAGAAGGGTGAAGTAAAGCTCAGAGACTAGAGGGGCTTGGCCAAAGTCACATAGCTCCTGAAGGACAGGGCAATGGGACATCCATGTCTTCTAACTCCACCACCCCAAACTGACCCAGACCCCAGTGTTTAGAAGTTTCATATACATTATCTTGCTATATTTCTACCCTTTCATGGGGGCAGGACACCAAGCACTTAGGGACGTTCCTGGTGGAGAAGAAGACAGAATAATTTTAGAGATGAATGTTGGTCACATGGATAGAACGTGACTTAGCAATAGCTGGAAGGGGTAGCTGGCCTATTGCTGACATTCACACTAACTAGGGGATCTTTGCTCTAAATGCTTCTTTAAGATTCTACCAGAAAGTCGTTTATTTGGATTAAACATTTCAATCTCTATATAGTTCCTTTAAATTATCTTTTCAAGATTTATTTTTATTTGTATTCATGCACACATTAGGGGTGTGTGTGGGGGTGGTATGCTTGCAGAGGCCAGAAGAGGGTGTTGGATTCCCTGGAGCTGGCTACGAACCATTCAATGTGCTAAGAATTGAACCAGGGTCCTCTGGAAGAGCAGTGAGTGCTCTTATCTGCTGAGCCATCTCTCCAGCTGCTCCTTTGAAAGTTTTATTTGTGTGTATGTGTGTGTGTATGTGTGTGTGTTCGTATGTGTGTGTGTGAGAGAGAGAGAGAGAGGGAGAGAGAGAGAGGGAAGGAGGAAGAAGGAGGGAGGGAGGGAGAGAGGTGTTAGATCCCTTGGAGCTGGAGTTACAGATGATTGTTAACCACTGGATATGAGTGCTGGGAACTGAACCCAGGTCCTCTGAAAGAGCAGCAAGTGCTCTTAGCCAGTGAGCTACTTCTTCAAGCTTCCTTTCTATGGGCCTTTACAACTATATATAAATGCCCCAAAAGAGGTAGTATGGAGATAACTTATTTGCATCTTAATGTAAACCAACATAATCAACACACTTGCTCATTTAACAGACACATATGGGGCAAATCCTTGGTTGCAAACCCTGAAACCCCGAAGTGGAGTCCATGCTGAGGAAATCCTGCATCTCTTAGGGGCTAGACTCATACAACAGCACCACAGTGACCGCCCTTTGTTGAGCATCTCTCTGTTTCCAGGCCTTGACTGCAGAGCTGCTTTAACCCAGTTCTCCTTCTCACACATTCTCTCCAGGTAGAAAAATTCCATACCTTTCCAAAGTCACACAGCCAGAGTGGGTGAAATTTGAGCATGGTGCAGATCTGCCTGGTTCCCAAGTCTGAGCCTTTTCAAGAACATTGTGACCTCACAGAAATGCACCAGGTGTGAATGGGGGCAAGGGCACACGGTGGGTTGAGGCGAAGGGATAGAAAGTGTGTGTCAGACATCATTTAGGGGTAGTGCAGGTGTTATAAACCAAGGGACAATTTGGGGCACAGGCAAAGAAAGATGAAAGCATAATCTGTTTCCAGGAAACCATAAGTAGTCCATCATGACCGAAGCCAAGAACTTGAAAGGAGTCTGCTCACAAAAATAAGCTATGTAGGCAGGCAGGGGCCAGTTCTCCCAGGGTACTGCTAACAAAATCTGGATTTTATCCTGAGCTTGGCACAAGTCTTTGGCCAATGTTAAGCATAAGAACTTTGGCAAGGACACAGCTTTGAAGTCTGGGACTCCAAGAGTACAGTGCTTAGGAGCACAGGCCCTGGGGTCAGATCTGGATTTCACCCTGCCCCACGCTACAGAAGTCATTAATTTGTCTCTTGCCTGCTGGAATGTAAGCTCTCTGAGGTCAGCACCCTCATCCTCTTCATCTCTGCTGTAGGTACAGAAATCACTAGCAGATAGTAGAAAGTTAGGGGAGACCAGTGAAGGTTTCCCCAAACCTATCCTTGTGTTCTTGACATATGTCACAAAGGTAAAAATGACATCCCCACCCTTCTTTGCAGGTATATATGTGGTCATGCATTACATTTTCCCTGGTAGAATGTGGTGTGTGTGTGTGTGTGTGTGTGTGTGTGTGTGTGTGTGTGTGCATTGTCACACTTACGTTTGGAGTTACTTGTCTCCTTTACTTTACTTACTACAAGCTAGAACCCAAGAGTGGTCCTAGCCTGGCTTTGACCTTCTCATGAACACAATGCCATAGCAGATGGCACAGCACAAAAACACAGGTTCCTGGATTCCAGAATAACCATCTACAGAGCTGAGCTACTGACCTCAGCACTGTCACATGTAGAACAAATGAAGTATATGGTGAGTCGTAGCACTAAAGGGGGCTTTATGTTAGTGGCTAGTCTTTACCATAACTGACTCAGTGAATGTCCTCAGAACGAAGTGTGTGCTCCTGCAAATGGTATCAGCGTCTTGTTTTGCGTGTCCAGCATGACAATACCACTCAAGCTTATGTCTGTCTACTGTCTTAAAGCACCTAGATTGGTGTCAGGCTCCTGTTAAACTGAACTAAAGGCAATAAACTCAATTTCGGCTAGACAAGTCTCCCTAGGTATATTTCCATAGTCTGCTTTGCTAAATGAGAGGACTGTCTCCCCCAGACCAATGCTAGTTAGAGAGTCTAAGAAGTGTTTTGGGCTTTTGGATGAGAAGGAGTTGCTAACAGAATAAAAAGTTGGAGGTGGCACCACAAAGGTAAAAACCTCCTGGGTGACACTAGGAAATTTCAAGGACTGCTGCTGGCAGAGCTCAAGCTTTGCACCGCCACGGCTGAAAAGTCACAAGGGAGAAAGGGAACCCTTCTCTGTAGAGAGAGGCATGCTGGCACTGGTAGTGCATCAAATTTAACAACATTGCCACACACATCCCCAAATCCAGTGCTGCTGAGAACTCGTTAGTGACATCGGATGTGACATATGGGTGGGTAATAGAGTCTGGAGCCTAGATTTCTGTAATTAACCAATAGCAATCAGGAGTGAGGGCAATTCCAGGGGAACTTTAATTGTCTGGAAGTTCTGGGTGCCTGCAGGCTGAGCCGCAGGCCAGAAACCCAGCCAGCTCTGTCCCCAGGAATCACAAAGAGCCAAGGTCATGGCTGCCATTTTAAAGGGGGCCCTTTCTCAGAAAGCTTGAGATCACAGCAAATTGTGGCAGGTGAGAATTTCCTCTGTGATGTGAGCTGCAGCTGGCCAAGAGCTCACTGTTGGGGGTGGAGAGCACTCCTGCAGCACCATGGACTGAGCATATTACCTGCTGGGGCTCCAGGGAGTAAATGTTACCAGGCCTGGGTGACCAGAGACTACAAGCTGTCAAGGCAATTTCAGATTCTCCCATCTGACAAGGACTTACTGTATAATTAGCATATACCAAGCTGGAGGCGGGGGCTAAATGTTTAGATAGTGCTTTTTTTTCTTGCTTGCTTTTTTGAGGCAGAATCTTACCAGATTACCGCCCTGGCTGGCCTCAAATTCATGGCAGTCCTCCTGCCTCAGCCTCCCAAAAAACATCTGTCATTGGTGCATGTTCATTGTATAAAATGGTAGGTTGGGTACTGGCATTTTCGTTCAAGCATTCATGTACTTCTCTAGCACCCTCTTCTGCCTCCTTGCCCCACCGCACAGTCCTACTTTCACGGCATGCCTGTATGTGTACAATCTAGGTTGAATCTACAAGAGAATGCATGTGACAGCTCTCGTCCAGAGTCTGACTTATTTAGTTTAGTATGACGATCTCCAATCCTATCTAGTTCATGAAAATTACATGATATCACATTTTCTGTGGTTGAGAATTTCATACATGCATACGATGTGTTTTGGACAAATATGCCCATCTTCCTTCCCTTCCTGTTCCTCCCATGTCTCTTCCATGACTTTCCCCTCCCATCTTCATGGGCTCTCTGTTTTTTTTCAATCCACTGAGTCCACTTAGTGCTGCCTATGTGTGCATGGGTGTAGGTCATGGAACATGGGTAGCCTCTCGGTCACATCCCTAAAGAACACTGATTCTCCCTTTCCCCCAGCCATCCATTATCAGTAGCGTCTCGTTTTCATTATTCATTTCTCTATTACTGGGCACCCAGACTGATTCTGTGTCTTAGGTATTATGAAGAGTGTCACAATAAGCATATGTCTCTTTGAGCAGGTGATTCCTTTGGCTGGATTTAGGAAGTGTTTTTAAATGTTTGACAAGAAAGGGAAAGCAAGTGTTGCTTCTACTTTTCTGTGGTACTAGGGATCAAATTTAGGGCGTTGCCAGGCAAGTGCTGTACATCCCAGCTTCATGCAGATATAACATTGATGGCTACTGTAAACCCCTTGAGAAGGTCTTGCTTTCTTCTTGATATAGCCTGTGGGACCTAGGGCATGCTCCCCTGTTTGAAGGCCATGCCTTTGGGAAACAGAGGTTGAGAAAACAGAAGATGGATTCTGTGAAGCAAGATGGTGAGAGGGAGTGAAGGAAGCACAGTGGACAGGGATCAGCAGAGGTGGGAGCTATGAGTAGGACTGGGGAAAGGCAAGGGCTTCAGGGACTAGGAATTTGGTCAATGTCAAAGGACAGACAAGTCCAAGGAGATGTGCCAAGGAGACCACCAACGGATTGCCCTAAAGGACTGTTGCTTTTGCTCTTAATGAGCCGACAAGAATGCTGGGTGAATCTGGAGCCTGTAAACTATGTCTAAAGTGCTGGGAGGTCTTTCCCCTCTGTGAAATTGTAGAAAACATCCTTTAGCATCTTGCTGATGTTCTCTGCTCTGCAAACTCCTCTTCCCTGATAATGTGGAAATGAACAAACGCTCCTTGGGCATCTCTCTGAATCATCACAAATTCCAAAGAAGAACAATCTGTATTAATGAGGTTTTTAAAATTTACTATTCTAAGTGGAGTTGGATGTTAAACAGCCCTTGTTTGTCTGGGCAATAGGACACAGAGCTCCAAACATTCCAGGCTGCAATCAACATCCTTAACACCCCTGAGGAATTCAACTCCAAGAAAGGAAAAAGGCAATGTGGTTCTGGGTCCCTGAACTTTAAAGAGAGCCTCAAGCATTCACTCAAACATGGAAAGAGGTGAAATCTTTCTTCCTGTCCCCAGGTTGTGCCTTTGAGAAGCAGAGGTGGACAGAGGTTGTTGGACAGGCACACCTGTGGGTAGCAGGGGAAGAAGCACAGTGGACAGAGGTTGACAGAGGACGGGGCTGCCAGTAGGGATAGGGGAATGCAAGGAACTGCTGTCATATGCTGCTGCATAAGACTGACTGACCCACCAGGGTATTCTGTAACAGAATTGCCTATAGGAAGCCTCACATCAGGCAGAGATAGCTGAGCCTTCACATACACACACACACACACA
>LZPO01089909.1:1727441-1753591 GCA_001675575.1 Neotoma lepida
TATGTTTGGGACTTCAGAATCCTTCCACTCCCTCATCCCATCCTTAGTTTTCTTCCTCGTATTGGGCAGACTTCTGTTATTGCAACAAATACCTAACATAATCAGTTTATAAGGAAGAAAGGCCTGGGCTAGGGAGATCGTTCCACTGGGGAAGCGCTTGCTATACAAGCTTAGTAACCTGAGTTCAGATCCCCAGAACCCATGTTTCAAACAAACAAACAAACAAACAAAACCAAGCAAGGTGACACATACCTGTAACCCCAGTGCTTTGAAAGACAGAGATAGGCAGATTCCTGGAGCTCATTGCCAGCCAGTCTATCAAAATCTATGACTTTCAGGTTCAGTAAGAGACACTCCCTCAAAAAAAAAAAGGTTTCTTCTGCTCACCTATCTCTAGAACAAACCCTGTAAAACACTCTACCTCCTAAGAGCTAGCCTGTACACCCTAGGCATGCAGCTCAAGTATGTTGACTAGAAGAGGTCACTTTATAATGTGATTGCTCAGTCGATACATCTGTCACATAGCCCAGTTCTTCGATTTTACCTTTCAGCATAGATGAAAACAAGCTGGCCATTATTTTCCAGGCAAGCACTTGTCTAATGGGAGTTTCTCACACAGACATATCTCACTGCAGACTGAAAAGCATGGGAGGAGAGTCCCATCTTTAGCTTCTGTATAAAACAAGACAACAATCCTGAGTACTATGTGACTTGCAACTAAGTTGCTCTGAAGAACACTGACCTGAAGAGAAAGTAGGCTTAGACATCATTAACCCCCCATTCCAACCCAAGTCTTGGTTATTGAATGTGAAATCACAATTCCCTTCATTTGGCCTCAGATAGGACGTTTTGGAGCAGAATATCCAATGCTTGTAGACCTTGAGAACATGCGTTCATGGACAATACGTAGCATGCTGGATGTCCGTCCAAATTTAACCCTTTGTAACTCTTTGTCTTCTAGTAGCTCATCAGTTAATCAGTTATATTGACAGGGAATTCCTTCTGTCTACATGGGTTCTATGAATGGATGGCAGAAATGGCCATAGGGCCTACCTAGAGCCAAGGGAAGCCAAAGAGTCTTCTTTATTACTATCATGATCCATTATACGGCTATTATGTTATTCAATGTTTTGGAAGATTCTGGTGTGGAGTGACACAAAACCAAAACCACACTTAGAAGCCATTCACTTGTCCAGAAGTGGTGTACAGGCCAACTTGCACACTGTCTATTGCAGTTAGTTCTTGCTTGCTCAGAGCTATTGTCTTCCCATCTTTCATCTAAGCTCTCAATAGTATCCAAGATCCCCTTTGGCCCAAGGTAGCCAAGAGTCAGTGTATGTCACTTACCACCCCCAACTTTCAAAGCAGATGCAGACAATCTTTGAAAGGGGTACTAGCTCATCCTCAATACTCAGTCTCACCAAAGAAGAGGATTAATTAGTACCAGCCCTCTTTCTTCACCTATCATTGGGGCAGTCCACTGAGGATTTATCCCTGAGCCACTAATGAATTTTGCAACTGTCACAAAACAATGCAAATAAGTAAGATCCACATCTGCTGAACACCATCATGAGGTCAAACTGTGGGTAAATAAATGCTTGCTTCAAGGAGAGGGGAAATCCTAAGGTGAGGAGTGACAGGGCTTTGTTTGCATAAACCCAGCAAGGTATTATGGGTAGGATATTAATTAAATCATGCTCCTGGGCCTCACAGAGCCCCAGCTCAATGGCTTCAGCTTGTTGACAAACTGAACGCAAGGCCCCTAGAGAAAGCACTAACATTTTGATGAACAGGATTTGTTGGGGGTGGTGTTTCCTAACTAGCAATTTAATATACTCTTTGACGTTTTATCTGAGCAACTTGGAAAAAAAAGGTACACATAAAAGAGAGGGGCAAACATCAAATATACAAAGATGAAACTTTCATCTAGTCTCAGGCCACTGGAATTGTTTCATGGGACGAATTCTTTGCCCCCGCAACCTGCCTCTGGCCTTGCTTCTATGCCCCTCATCTTTCCTCTCCAGTACCCACATGTCTTGTAGAACCTCTCTGAATAATGTTGATGCTGCCTCAGGTGGAAATGAAGCTTTAATGAGTCTGAGAGTCTGCCCAGAACCCCTGAAATCTTTTCCTTTTGTTCCCCCTTCCTTTTTGAAGGCATTAACCTGATGGCAGGTGTAGTCCTCATGGAAAGAGCTCTTAGGCAGGAGGGAATAAAAGACCCCATCAGAGGTGGAGTAGAAGGTTGGTTGTTAATAGACTCTTGGTGGCCATCAGACATGCCCACTCTCTGAGAGACACTGAGAGGGTAGGTTCAAGCTCCTTGTAATTGACTAATGACCCTGTCCACCCAACACCACCATTCCCATCTTCATTTGCACTACTTGGCCTCTTTCAGCTCAGAATTTCATGCATCACTAGAGGACTATAAAGCCTCTTTTATCTGAGAATATGCAGACAAATATGAACTAATTAATGCTTCCACTAGCCCCCTGGGAGTATGCAATTGTCCTATGGCCCATGAACTTCCCAGGCATTCCTTGATGTAGTGCTAGGGCCCAATGTCAGACGTCGCCCTGCTTGGCCTCCTCCCTCTCCATAGTGGGCCGAGCAACTCTCAATCACATCTTCAAAATGCCTCTCAACTGCATCCACCTCATGGCATCTCTTCTCCTTCAAGCTGTCTGCTCACCTTGGCTGAGAAACCAGACTCTCACTTCGATTCCTGCCCCCTCTAGTCTGTCACCCAATTCTCCACCCAACAGTCAGAGATCAATCTGGAGAAGTCATTTCTCGAGTAAAGACTTGCTTGTAAGTCACTTACTGCAAGGCCCTCGCTGTCACCTCATCCTCCCTGACGCTGGTCTGCCTTTGGTTTCTCAAACATCAAGAGCTCTCCAGACTCAGAACCTCTGTACATGTCATTTCCTCTTTTAACACTTGGACCAGGAAGTACCAGCTTGTGACTAGTCCCTTCCACATGTTGAAGTCGCAAGAACTATTCCAAGCCTCTGAATTTTAGAGTGGTTTGTTATATATAGTGACCTTTTCAAAACAGCTAATTGAGACAACATCTATTTTTTCTCCTAACACAGATTTTAGTTTGGAGATCACCTTTCTCTATTCTCCATCACAGGATTCTAATGAAAATCATCCCACCCCCAGCTCCAGCCAATTAGAGCATCCCACGCATCTCTCTGGCCAGAGGAGCTGGATCATACTCAGTATATTATTCAGTAAGATGTATGAGCCAGGAAATGTCTAAAGAAACAATGAGAAAGAAAAAAATCTCCCCAGTGAAGCTTTCGAGCTCCTAGGAGATAAGATCACGGTTGCTATAGGAAAAAAAGTTAAAAACTAATAAGAGCCAGGCATGGTGGCTCACATCTATAATCCCAACACCCAAGAGGCTAAGGAATGAGGCTTGCCAGAAGTTTGAGGTTGCCTAGGCTACATCATGAGGTCCTAGCAAGTCTGTGCTACAAATTAAGGCCCTGTCTCAACAAAAAGGTAGGAAACCACTTAGAAAGGCAAGGGCAAGGTACAGAAGTCATGACACCAACTAGGCGCCTGGATCAGCCACTTCTGAACAACAAATATGCGTGTGCTGTGTGTACATGCTCTGTGTGTGTGTGTGTGTGTGTGTGTGTGTGTGTGTGTGTGTGTGTGATGTGGAGGCCAAAGGACAGCCTTAGGTGTTTTGAGACAGGGTCTCTCACTTGCCTGGAACTCACACTGATTTAACTAGGCTGGCAGGCCTCAGGGATCTGTCTGTCTCTACTCCCTCTGTGCTTGAATTACAAATGTGCACAGCAATACCTGGCTTTTCTCATATGGGTTCTGAATACCAAATTCAGGTCCTCATGCTTGCAGGGCAAACATGTTATTTACTCTGCCCTGTCCCAGGTTTTCTAATTTCATAAGACACAGTCTGTATTTTCATAAGGTATTTTAACTTGGATTTTAATCTACTGTGACCCGCAAACTCCTAGTTTCTGCCTGGACCCAGTTCAGCCCTGACCTCATTCTTCATCTTCAGCTATGTACACCCTGATCAACTCCTTGCCTTCATTCTCACTTTATTTCTTTTACCTTTCTGAGTCTGTGGCCTTATTTTTCATGCCTTCTCTATCTTTCCCCTCTTTCTAAGAATTAAATAGGCAGCAAGCATGGAACCCCAAGGTTCTGATCACTTTGCATGCCTCCTATGAGAAAGCTAGAACACCAAGGTGAGGAAAAGACAGGGAGGGCCAGAGACATGGTCTGAACCTGGCATTGAAATGAAGCCAATGCTCTGTGCTACTGCTTTGCAAATCAAATCAATGAATTGCCAGATCTAGCAAGGAATTCAAACTCCAAGAAATGTCACCGGCCACAATGTGCACTGTAACTACAGAGTGTTTAACTTGTTTGTGTCAAATATGATTGTTTCAAGGTAAACTGGGGGGAGTTTCTAATAACCACTATTTTCCAATGTGTCCTAGAGTTCATGTTGTTGATCAAGCAATGTCACCTTACTTTTCATCAAGTGAAAGACATGACATTTTAAATAAAGTGAATAAATAAGCACGTGTATAAATGGGTAAATGAATGCTTTCAAGAAAATTAATAAATAAAACAGTTTGACTGGCCAGTTATCTTTTACAGAAGTCACTGATGGAGGCCCAGCACTTATTGAGATGATTCTGACATGGTTTTCAATAATTCTAGAATTCCTACATTGAAAAGTAATCCTTGTAAGTTGTATAGATCCTATTTCAGTGACTTCTTAAGCCATGATGCTAAAATAAGAATTTTTAAGTCTTATCCCTTTCCTAGTGTTTGAAGCCTCTTAATCTTTAAGATTTATTTTATTATTTCTGTTTATGGGTGTTTTGTCTACAAATGTCTGTGTAGCACATGTGTGCAGTCCCCAGGGAGGACAGAAGAGAGCGTGAGATTCCCTAGAACTAGAGTTACAGATGGTTGTGAGCCATCATATGGCTTTGGGGACTTGAACCTAGGGTGTCTGGAAGAATAGTCAGGGCTCTTTCTTTCTTTTTTAAAAGATGTATTTATTTATTATATATGCAGTGTTCTATCTGCATATATTCCTGCACACCAGAAGATGACACCAGATCTCATTGTAGATGGTTGTGAGCTACCATGTGGGTGCTGGGAATTGAACTCAGGTCCTCTGGAAGAGCAGCCAGTGCTCTTAACCTCTGAGCCATCTCTCTAGCCTGTAGTCAGTGCTCTTAACAACTGAGCCATTTCTTCAGCCCCTCCTCCTTTTTTCTTGTCACTCCTTTTCTTTTCTCCTACTTTGGTGACAGTCTCATATGGCCCATACTGACCTGGAACTCAGTATTCAGTTGAAGCTGACTTTGACTTTCTGATCCTTCTGCCTCCAGCGTATTATTGCTGGCATTACAGGCATGTCCCATCATGCCCAGCTTGGATTATGGACCTTAATCACAGATTAATTCATGGTGGCAGATGTCACCCAAGCCCCTACTGATTGATTTGTACCTTCCAAACAGAATTTGAGGTTAGGCCATTCTGACCTTCTTCCGTTAGATATCACACACATTCTTAAATCTTAATGATGTAAAGTTAGTCTACATTTCTAGCAATCCATTTCTCAATCTGACATGGTCTGTGATCTACCAGCTATTTCTTCCAACTCTGTCTAGCCACAGAAGAGGTACATAGAAACCCAGCATCTTCATTACACTGTTCCCTCCAGCACTCCAAGGGGAGCAAATACACTCCTAAAAGGTAGGCATGATAGCAATACAAAGTGTTTGAGATGTCTATTTATTTCTAAATATTGTGAAGAAATGGACGGTTCCAGGGCAAGATGACCCTGGATTCTTGTACCACAAAGAAAGGTGAGAACAAGGGAGCCAGACAGGGGTGACTCCTTCTGGAGACACTGGGGTGAGCTAAATAACAAAATAAATAATGATTAAATGTAATTCAAATCCAATTTAGAAGTTCAAGAGTCCGTATTGTTATAAACAAAGCTCAAAAAACAGGGAAATAATGGTTCTTCCTTATACAGAATACCAGCCAATAAGGAGAAGATACTGCAGGCTTAGACAATCACCGTTTTCTAGCCATCAGAGGTATTAATTCAAGTGAGAAGTCTATGTGAGTAACCAAAACAATTGGATGAGTTAACCAGGGACCTTGATAGTCACATAGTCTCAGAGCATCCCCTCACAATTACTAGTTATGGAATTGAAAAAGACAGAGGCATTGCTGTGACTGACACTTCTTAACCAAGCAGTCAAGTGTAAGAGCAATACTGAGCAAACTGACATCATGCACCTGCTCATGGGTTTCGCTGAGAAGCCTCTGTTGGACGGCCTCAACTTGAACATGACTATGAGGAAACTGTGGACAAGCCAACCTTGGAGGACAGTCTACAAAATGACAACCCAAGTTGCTCTGAAACTATTGAGAAAGTTGAAGAAAGGCCTTGGACTTGTCTGAGAACAAATAAAACTGAAGAGTTGGATAATTCGATGCAGTGTTAGTTCCTGGATTATATCTGGGTTCAGGAACAACCATAAGAAGCTTTTAAATATGGGACATCGGGCCACGCATGGTGGTACATGCCTTTAATCCCAGCACTCGGGAGGCAGAGGCAGGCGGATCTCTGTGAGTTTGAGGCCAGCCTGGTCTACAGAGTGAGTTCCAGGATAACCAGGGCTATGCAGGGAAACCCTGTCTCAAAAAACAAAAACAAAACAAACAAAAAATATGGGACATCATGGGGAAAATCGCAAATTTTACATATGCACTACAAAGTAAGTGAAATTGTATGAAGCGTAGAGGTTCTGATTGCGGCCATGACCCTGTGGCTTTAGAAGAAAATATTCTTGCTTGTAGGAAATACATATTGAAGAACTTAGGGCAGGGCATACTGGTATCTGCAACTCACTCTTATCATGACCATTACTATACCAGTACATATGTGTATTTATGATGTGCGTATGTGTAACTGTGCATGCTGTATGTATAGAATATCTAAGACAAAATGTTGGTCATTGGTATTCAGGCAAATAATATATGGAATTTCATTCTACTTCTGATAAATTTCCTTTTGTTTGGTTAGTTTTTTTCTAAAACAAAGACATTCACACATACACTCACATGTGCACACACACACACACACACACACACACACACTTAAAAGCTTTGCATTAAGCAAATGCAGGGTGTCACCCCTTTAAGGCAGGCAATGACCTGCTAACAACCTGTATCTGCCCTGACCAATAAGCAAACCACTAGCCACATTTGTGACAAGATCTAAGCTGAAATGAATGAAAATTGCATGCGATTTAAAATTCACTTCCTTGAGGTCTCTGGCCACGCCCACAGAAAGATCTATTGGCCAAGGCTGCCAGGGGAAGAGCAGAATCTGCCTTTAGCATTTAGAGATGACCTTGGGCAGGTTGCTCTGTGTCTGCGAGCTTCTTCTTCCAAGGCTGTATGATGAGGATAATCACAGCTACCTCACAGGGATTTTGTGGGAGAGCGGGTTTTGAGAGCCAGTGGGGGAGAGGGGGAGATGCTGAAGGCACATCTGTGCTCTATTCCTTGTGTGACGTCAGTTCTTGACTCCTCTATGCTCATCGTAGAGATGGGGATCCAGCCTGACACTTGACATAACTACTGCCCTCTTAGTCATAACTGTCCTCTTGTCCACCAGGCGACCCAAGCGTGTGTCTCAAACTCTATAGAATAAACAAAGTTGTAAGCTAGTGAGCCAGGCATGTTGTGACAGCCACTGGTGCCCAGACTTTCTTCACTGATGTAACACATTTGAATAATTTTTTAGAAAGGCAAGATACGGGGCCCACCTTTGCCCAGGTTAGCATACATAGCCCTTCGTCCTCCTTCACAACACCAGGGTGCACCTGACATATGCTTCTGGATTTCAAGTGCAGCAGGCTCCTTTCTTTGTTTCTTGCCATCTGCTGTTCCCATCATATCACTGCCATACTGTTCTTACAGACTTGCTCAGGACAGAGTCCCCAGCCCCATCTTGTCTGTTTTTGCCATCTGGCTTGTGGGTTCTGTTAGTAATATCCAGCTTCTTGCGGTTATTGCATCCACCCAGCTCCTATGTCTTCTCCAACTCAACTCCTAGGTTCCCTTTCACCCCAACCTCTGAAGTTCCATTAGGGTCCAGGAAACTTAGGACAACTTATGCAGCACACCAGAGAGATTAGTGTGTGTGTGTGTGTGTGTGTGTGTGTGTGTGTGTATGTATGTGTGTGTATGTGTGTGTATGTGTGTGTGTGTGTGTGTATCTCACTATGGAAGCTCAGTTCCTATCCCTCCCTCCTTTCTGCCCTGTCTACCTCAAAGACCGCCGCACTAGTACATTCTATTCTAGCCTATATGCTCTCCTACAGTGTGGAGCTCACACTCACTCTTCTAGACATTCGTGTACACCTTCCCTTTGCTCTTGGCAGGTAGATGATCAGAGTGGAAGTGATGATCTATGACTTCTGAGGTCATCATTTTTTTAAAAACTGGACAAGATGACACCTGATCGTATGAGGTATTCATGTTTGGAACCCAGCTACCATGTCCTGAGGAAGCCCAGGCCACCTGAGAAAGCCATGTGTAGGGGTTATGGTTCCCACTGTGTCCCAGTCGACAGCCACCATCAACTGGCAGACATGTGATTAAACGAGACTTCAGATTATTTCAGTCCCAAGCCTACAAGCTGCCCCAACTGATGCTTTGTAGAACAGACAAAAGCTGTCCCCACTGAGCTCAGCTCAGATGGCTGGTTTGTGAGCAAAATTAATGCTGTCATTAATTTACGCTGCTACAAACACTGCCTGATCAGACAGTACTGTCGTTTTCATTTGTCTGCGAGATACATATGTGTGAGTATCAGGGCACTACAGGGTGACCCTGCATGGCAGTCTCCACACTTTAGTATCATAGAGACCACAGGAGTCTCCTTGTCATGTATAGTCCCCTCAAACTTCAAGACTTCAGTTTTGAGGGCTGTGGCAAGACTCTGACCAGATGCTTTGCCTATTGGGAAGATGTTTCTTTTCTTGTTTGGAAGGAATTTCTCCTATATCAACTCTAACCCTTCCCAAGAAGGTGCATGCCTTGCCCTTTCATGAGGACCTCATTGTCAGCTGGGATGCTGGGTGAGACACTAATCTGCACATGCAAATGGTCCCTAAATAGTTAGCCTGACACATAGACACTAACAAGCTGTTGACTTGGTTACAGAATCACATTGTGGAGGGCATCAGAGGAGGAGAATGACATGCCATGAGGGCAGACAGAGAGCACATCTGCTTGACTGTGAGTGTGAAGAGGATTCTATGTGCTTTTCTTCTCAGCATTGTGGATGGAACCCAGGGTCTCTCACACGCTAGACAGGTATTCTACATTGAACTACACGCCTGTTGTACACTCTTTATTTATAAGTTCTTTTATCTCACTAAGTTACCCAGTCTGGTCTGGAACTCATTCTGTACCCCAGGCAGACCTTGAACTTACAATTTTCTTGCCTTGGTCTCCCAAGTAGTTGGGATTACAAACCTGCACCACTATACCCAGCTTCTAGATGTTTCTGAACACTATATGATAGACAAGTGACAGGTGGAGAAGCCCAGCTGCAGTTCCTGGCTGGGATCTATTTATAGATGTGGCTATATTGATACAGACCTGTTTTCTCCACATGCAGAAAGAATACTTTCTTTTCCTTTCACTCCATTTCCATATGTTTTACTCACCTGCAAGAAACTCCTATCTGGGAAGGCTCCTCCCCAAAGGAAAGCTGCAGTAATTGTATCATTCCTGGCAACAAGTCCAGCCTCATCGTGAACTGGGCTTATCCAGAGCAGCTCCACTGAAGTAGTCTCATTCATATCCTTTGTCATGGCAATCATTTATGATGCTATGATTGACTTACAGTTGGCAGGAGGTCTTCACATTGCTGTGTCTATCTAGCCTGGAATCTCTAAAAATTGCTCAAGTCTCACACAGGGTTTGCTTCGAACACATGACTCCATTTTCCTTACCATAGCCAAGTTTCTCAGGGACAAACACATGTTAAAAGGTAAGCAAGAGTCTCCCTTCAAATATGACTGGAAGCCAGGTGTGGTGGCATGCATCTATAACCTTAGAACCCCAGCCCTTGCAAGCCTGAGGAAAAGGATCTGAAGTTTGAAGCTGACTTAGGCTACATAGTGAGGTTCTATCTCAAACACACACATACCCACACATGCATGCACATGCACATGCACATACACATGCATGCACACATATACATGGACACCTGAACAAAAATATGAGTGGAGACATCTATCAATTTGGTCAGTTGTTGAATTGCATTAATGATAGTGTTCAGCATGGGAAGTTTTATGCTAGAAGAGACAGCTCTAATATGCTGGTCGTTTCTGAGGCGGCACAATACGGCCCTCAGTAGCTACTCAACAAATTGGTACAAATTCTTTTCTCTCATGATGAAGACTGAAAACACATATGACCAGCAAGCCCATGGGTTGGCAAATGATCTGTCTGACTTAGTTTGAATCTTTCAGAAGCACAATCTGAGACAGGGGTTTGAGGGTAAGTGGCTTGTTTCAAAAAGATCTATATGAAATGAGATATGAGTTGGGGTTCTCCATAGACAATGATCCAATAGGATGTGTGCTGTAGACAGATAAAGAAATAGATGGAGGTGAAGATGGAGGTGGAGGTAAACATGGAGGTGGACATGGAAATGACCATGGAAGTAGAGACTGGAAATGGAAGTAAAGCTAGGAATAGAGATGGAAGTGATGATGGAGAGAAAGATAGAGATAGAGATAATGTGGTGAGGATAGAGATGTAGATGGAGCTAATGATAGAAATGGAAGCTGGGTGGTGGCGCACACCTTTAATTCCAGCACTCTGGAGGCAGAGGCAGGTGGATCTCTGTGAGTTTGAGGCCAGCGTAGTCTACCGATTGAGTTCCAGGACAGCTAGGACTGTCACACAGAGAAATTCTGTCTCAAAATACAAAAAGAAAAAGAAAAGAAAAGATAGAAATGGAGACAGCTATGGAGCTGAAGGTAGATTTCCTTTTAATGAATTGACTCATGCAGTTGTGTGCCCTCTGTGATACAAAATATTCAGGACTGCAGGCTCAGGAAGAGTCGATGTTGCAATCTTAGTCTGAAAGCAGTCTACAGTCATTCCTTTTTCCTCCTGACACCTTAGTCTCCTTTAAGGTTTTCAAAGGATTGGGTGATTCCCACCCCTATTACAGAAGGCAGGCTGCGTTACTCAGTCTACTGATACAATTTTTAATCTCATCCAAAAAGGAAAAAGAAAAAAAAAACCCTCCACTGGACTAGCTAAACTCATGTAGAAAACTAATAGTCACCAGAAGGGAGAAAGGGAAGAGGGGAAGCTACGAATTGCCTCCTTGTTAAGCAAGTTTGCTTCGAAGAATCTGGGTGAAATGTCACTAGGGAAATCTGGAGACAGTATGAAAGGTGTCTTAGTCCTCTTTACCTGAGAAGCAGGAGAGCAAGAGAGAGGATCTCCCTTTCTATAAAAAGGGAAGAGCACCTGCCCCCACAGAGTTGTTGCAGAGGTAGAAAAAATGGATATGAGTTAGGTCGGGTTCCCTAAAAAATGGAGAGCTTGACTCTAGACTATTTGCAGGGGCCGAGCACAGGGAGCAGGAAAAGAGAGCCAGGGGCTGGAAGAGAAGCTATGGACAGCAGGAATCCCTGAGGTCTTTGATGCAGGCAATGTGAGTTGGATTCCTCTAGGACTACTGAGCAACAAACAAATGCTTTCTAACATAACAGAGCCTGTGGCTTTTAACTCCCGTGTGCTGAGCTGAGTGTTTCTCAAGTATGGTTACATCTACCACTTCGCTGGGCTTTGATTCTGGGCTACACTGGTTCTTAGGCCATGATGAAGATCACGAGGGAAAAACAGATGGAGAGAGATATGCTGCGAGCTTGGTATAAAACAGTTTCAGTGTGACTCTGAACTTGCACAGTCCTATCTGTTACTATTGGGGCACATACCAGTGGTACTCCTAGGCACCCCAAACATTTGCTAACTGTGTAAGATATGTGACTCTGACACTCCTCAAAAGGGACAGAATTACAAAGGACAGCCCAGCAAGTTTTGACGAGAATGTGGAGAGAGTGGAGTCCTTGTGCTCTGTGGGTGTGACATAAACCGGCACAACTTTTCAAGAAAGCAATCTGATTTGGTTCAGTAACATTTTGTTAGAACATGGCCTAGTATCTAGTGACTACCCCATTCCAGGTGCAGAAGCCAAGGGAATTGTCTCCTGCACAAGCCTGTGGAGGCTTTTTAAAAAGATTCTCACCACAGACCTGTTGATAGTAACAACCTGGAGGACAGCTGGACTCAACCTGGGTTTCTATCCTTAGAGAAATGCATGGGAAAATACAGTGGGTACATGTCCTAGCTTCATTTTTATTGCAGTAATAAAATAACAGATAAGAAGCAACATAGGGGAGGAAAGGGTCTATTTAGATTACAATTCTGGGAGGGAAGGGTCTATTTCGATTACAATTCTCTTGTACTACATCATGTTGCAGAAGTCAAGACAGGAACCCAAGTGCCTGATCACATCATATCCACAGTTAAGAACAGAGAGAAATGAATGCACTCATGTTGTCTGCTAGCTTTCTTCACTCTTGTATAGTTCAGGACCCAGGCTAGAGAGTGATGTCACCCACAGCAGGCTGGAGCTTCTTGTATTAATTAACAATCAAGTCTATCTCCACAGACGTGCCCATAGGCCAATCTGATCCATACATTTCCTCAATGAAGACTCTCTTCCCAGGTGATTCTAGACTGTAGCAAGTTGACATCTAAAAACTCACCATCATAGTGTACTCTATGAACTATTCAGGTATAAGAAGCCGCACACAAGACCAACTTATAGTAGATGGCAGTTCTTCATGACACTGCACTGAGTAGTTTAATGAAATATATAACAAGATACTGGGTATAAAAAATAAAATTCCATTCACAACATGGTATTGTATTACATAGATGTGTACACTTATTAGGACACATGTTATGATGACTGTGGGGAGGGGACCAAAAGCAAATACTTGGGATGGTGAGGGTGATGGCTATATGAAAGGGGACAAAAGGCAAACAGGCTTTTATATGGAGCAAATTTGTGCTGTCAACTGGGGAGTATGATCACCCCACTGCCTGCCTCTACCCAAAGGCATAAAGAGATGGGTTTTGTTTTGTTTTCTTGAGATAAGACCTTGCTACATAGACAAGGCTAGCCTCAAATTCATGACAATGTTCATGCCTTTTCCTCCCAAATGCCAAGACTGCACCGCCATGCAAGCTGTAAGTGGATGTTTTTGAAGTAAATGAAGTGCCTGGAACACAGCAGGTATTCACAAATAGCTGCTAAGAAAGTGGCTGGCAGTTGAGCAATTGTTCACAACCATGCCCAACTAACCACATCCCCTGGAAAACAGAAGGCAGAAGAGCTGCTTTCTCCACCCTGGGATCTAGAGAGATAGGTACTAGAAAGTGAACTCTGTTCTTTTGGATAGGACAAATTCATAATTTATTTTTATTAACCTCTGCTTGCAACCAAGCACGTCCACAGTTGCTAGTGTATCTGGAAGTTTATCATCAAGAGAAAGTGTGGGTATTTTTGCAGTACTTTATCGTTGTTGTAGGTATCATGAAATATGCTTAGCAGTACTTAGAAATCATGATAGTTATTAGAGCTGCCACTGGATCATATTTAAGGCATTAATAATTGTGCATTTATCACATTTCTGGTTTTTAGTATTTTTATAAGCATATTTGAATATCTTTGGCTTCCTTTGTGACTGTGTATTTTATTGTATATGTTTAAACTATTATTTTCGGAGGAAATATCCATAAGCTTTCCGAGCTCCTGAAGGCAGCATAGCACAGCAAAAGTGAAGAGCTCCCCAGCCCATACAGCCTTGCACACTTCCTCCTAGAGTCAAGACTCAGAAAACACACAAGCAGGCCTACTATCATGCAATCCTCACTGACCAAGAATGAGCTCAAAGGTGCTATCCAGGGGTGCCAGAGCCCAGAGGGGCTTATGACACCACAGGAGGAGAAGAACAAAGACAAGGAAGGAAGAGGGAGAGGGATGGGAGAAGAAAGAAATGGGAAAATCATTTGCCTGTCTTTTTCACATCACTGAATTGAACTTTACTTTTAATAAAAGTATTATTAATAGAAATGGCACGCTCATTATTTTGCATTTACAGGATACTCAGAGACATGGTCCCAGTAATGATTTGTGATGGGCCAAGGCAGCATGTGCTCTATTACTGAGTATGCTTGAAACAGCATCCCCCATTTCTGAGGTAGCCTTTCCCCAGGCTATACAGCTACACAGTCCCTGCTGTCTTCTTCCTCATGTCTCTCTGCAACCAACCTCAATGATAACAAGAGCTCCTGCTGTGAGACACGGGTACCTGACTCTGGTGGGGAGAAAGATTATACTCCCATAATCACAAGGTCTGCACTAGCTGGCAATCCCAGAGACAAGGCTCGCTTCTCACATCCAGTCCTCCAGAGCTGTGCTTATTTATGGGTCTCTCTGAGGGTGACTCTTATCTGCTGCAGGGTTCAAGTATAGCCCCTTTATTTGGAAAATGCAAGGAAGACCTTCAGAGTATGGTGGGAGCTAGAGACAGAGAGAGGACGGCAGCCCTGCCCATATATCGAAAGTGGAGAGTCAATGCTTCCAGGTTACACGGGCAAAATGAGCCTTCTGTGGTTTTGAAACACCCCCTGGGTATAGAGCTGCAGGCTCTCACTGTTGAGAAAGAGGGAAGGAGCCAAGAGAATCCAGAAGGTAGGGGGGGGTTTGAGACCCTGATAATATCTGCTGTACATCTAATACCAAGGAGCCATCTGCTATTGCTCCTCAACTTAAGGATCTTATCTCTGTGTCCCCTTCTCTGAAAGTGGTTGGGGCTCTCCCAGGGTTGCAAAGCAAAGGTCTATGGACCAAACTCAGTTCTTGAGTATATTTTGTTTGGCTCAAATGTCTTTGAGAAGTTTATGACTATAGATGTTCCTGTGTGCACACGTGCGTGTGGAGGTCAGAAGTCAAGGTCAGGTGGCTTTCTTAATTGCTTTCCACGTTATTTTTCAACACAGGGTCTCTCACCGGACGTGGAGCTCAACAGTTTGGCTAGGCCATCTGGACAGTAGACTCCAGGGATCCATCTGTTTCCCCCTCCCCGGCACTGTGATTACAGGCATGAACAACCACGCCCAGTTTGGGAGAGCGTTAGGAATCTGAACTCAGTTCCTTGTATTTGAGCAAGAAGCACTTCACCAACTAATCCATCTCCCCAGAATCCCCCAAATAGCTTGTAAAAGATTGTCTTGTGGAACCAATGTCTCTGAATCATGTGATTCCATGTGAAAATGTGCCATTTACAATTTTTCCTCGGGATTGGAGAGATGGTTCAGTAGTTAAGAGTACTGGCTACTCTTCCAGAGGACTGAGGTTTAATGGCAGCTCACATTTGTCTGCAACCTGTCCAGTTCCTGAGGATCCAACACCCTCATACAGACATGCATGCAGGTCAAACACCAATGCACATAAAATAAAAATAAATAGAACATTTTTAAAAAGGGATCCTTTCCCATTAATTATTTTTTTCTCTAGAAAGATCTGTTTGGCAACACTGGACCCCAAACTAAATGATCCCTAATAGCATATGGTTCTGGCAATCTAGAACTTTCCCCTTTTCTGCCAAAGTAAAACGGCCTAAGAGGAACACCATTTACAGCTCCTTGGCAGACTCTCTCCCTTCCCCTTCTTTGAAAAGTTTAGGGGATTTTAAATGTTGCTTTTAGAAGGGAATATTCCATTTTGTTTGGTTTTATAGAGAACAATACACTGTCCTGCCTCCTCCCATAGCTGGAGAGTAAGGGGGCTGCTTTGAAAGACCCAGGGACTCTCTGCCTGTCGTGCCAAGATGGTAGAGCCTGGATGTTTTTGCATCAGCTGGCAGGCCACCTGCTTACAAGGAAGACCTAGCCATCTGTTTCCTGGTGACAGCGAGGGAACATCTTTTTCCTGGCACACCTACTCCTAGACTCAAGCCCAGAGACATTTTGTAACCTAAGAACAGCTCTTGTCGGTACCATCCACAGAACTGCCAGATTCTTCCACTCTCTCCATCAGCTCCTCGCTGATGGTGACCCAGCATGAGATGAATCGGCTGGCTACCTCCAGCTTAAAGAATTGCTCAGACTTCTGGCTTCCAGCCAACTCCCTGGAGGCCACTGGCTGTGCCCATCAAGCAAAGTGGGACTTGAGAGCTCTCAGCCCATTGCGGAGCTGTCCAGGGAGTTGGCAGCTGATGACCCAGGCCGGGCCCTGATTGCCAATCTAGACTGCATGGCGAAATATCCTCAGAGATCCCCTCAAACACAGCTGTGATTAGTCTAGTCGGCCAGACCTTCCAGAAGAAGGAAAAAAACAAAAACCTCACTGATTTGGAATCATAATGAGAAAGCCAGCCTAAGAGGGCAGAACATGAATCTAGGGTCTAAGAGAACTTTTCTTTATCAATACATGAAATAAAGAGCAACAAGAGAGACAAGAAGTCACCCCGACTTAGTGAATGGGGAAGAATTATTGACGGGATACTTAGCTTTTTTTTTTTTTAAAAGAACAGAAGCAGGTATTCTTAAATGGATTCTTAACAATTTGAATTCTTAACTTAGCTGGGAGTGGCCTTATCAAAAAATAACTGAGGATGCAGCTCTGATAGTTAGTTCGCTGGGAATCTGAATCCAGGGTCTCTCACTCACTAGCTGTGTGACCTTGGGCAGACCTTGCCTCTCTATGGCTCAAAATCATGACCTCTAAAATAGAGAGAATACTAAAACTGCCCTCACAGAATTGCTTTTGAAGACTGAGACATGTATGCAAAGTACTCCAACTCCACGCTGTGAGTTGGAACTCACTAAATATTATATTATGACAAGATTATTCCGTTTGTTTTGGTTTGGTTTTCCTTTCAACAATAGTGCCTGTGTTGACATCAGCTCTGGTTCTCTACAACAAAAAATAAATCCCAATTTCTGAACAGTGAACTCTGAATGTGTTCTTACTAGCCAGCCTCTAGCCTTTTTCACAGTAAATCTGATAAGAAATTCTGGGGGTGTGCTCTCAGCAGACAACCTCCCTGCCACGGGGCAGCAGGCCTAAGAGAGAAAGCAGGGTAAGGAGCCTCCCTCAGTGGAGCCTGGCGCAAAGACTTTGTGTATTTAGCTGGTCTGCTGGCATCTCCCTGTACCTTCATAGGTGAAGGTGAAACAGCAGAATCCAATTTTTTGTCACCTTGTGAAATTATGAGACTCCATTTCGCTAGCATTTGTATCATCAGAGCACGACGGACACGTGGGGTAATTGCTGTTGCTGGGTTACTCCTTGTAAGTTCAAACAACTTCACATGCTGAATGCCAATGGGTTTGCTGTGACCTGAGTAAATTAAAGCAATGCTTCCTGCCTGGGTAGGCTTTGCCGTGCTTCAGTCCGTCTGCTTCTGATGAAGGTGATGCAGCAGGAAAGTGGGAAATGAAAACACCGTGCGTGCGGGTAGCCACGCTGACACTCAGCTTGCCTTCCTCTCCTCACTTCTTGGCTTCCTTTTCCTGCCTTCCTCCATCTCTTCTTCATCTCTCCCTCCTTCTGTCCCTCTTCCTTTCCTGCCTTTCTTCCTTCTCTTTCTCTCGCCTCACTCCTCCCTGCCTTCCCCTCTTCCTTACATCCCTTCTTCCCTCCTCATCCCCTCTTTTCTCTCACTCATGTTCTTTGTTCATTTCCTCTTTCCTTCCTATGGTTCCTTCCCTCTTTCTTTTCCTTGCTCCTTCTCCCTCCCTTCTTTCCTTTCTTCTCTCCATCATTTCTGTCCCCTTCCTTTCTTCTCCTCTTTTCTCCCCTCCTTCTCTGTCTCCCTTCCTTTTCCCTCTCCTGATTTTTCTTCTCCTTTTCCTGCCATTTTCGGACTCAGGCCTCTCCATGTTCCCGGATGCACTCTCCTTGTGTACACAAGCCTGAGAGTCCTGTGTCCAAACACCAGGAAGCCAGGTGATTTGGGCTAGCTAGAAGAAGGGATTTGACAAATCTGCTGCAGGTCAAATCTCTAAGATGCAAAGGTAAAGTCAGCCTCTTCCCTTAAAGGTTAACTTTCCCATTTTAATTGCCTCGTGTGGAGGATGCCTTGAGCAGGAGCTCCCCAGGTTGCCTCCACATCCTTCCCAGCTCACTAATGCGCATCTCTCTCACAGCCATTTTCTTCCTCCAGCTGCAGGAGAGTTGAGTACCAAGACACCCAATACCTACACATTGGACAAATGTGAGCCTACAGTGATGCAAGACCCAGGAAGAACTTGGAGCCCTTTACACAGGTACAAAGCAGGGCAGGTGTTTGGTCTAGGTACTACCACTGGGTAGCAAATGACCCTGACCCTGCAAGCAAGTATTACCATGTCTTAGGGATGAGAATTGACTGGACTCAGCTGTGCAGTTGTCACTTGGCATGAGTGGTGGCAGGGGTTAGAATCCACTAGAGGCTCAACTGGATGGGCTATCCAAGGTGACTCCTGCACAGTGATGGTCACTGTTGCTCACTGCCGGCTAGAAGGTTTGCAGAGAATCTCCCTGAAGCACCTCTACAGGGCCTCTGGTGTGGCTCAGGCTTCTCAGCACGGTGACTGAGTTCTGAGAGTATCCTGTGAAGGACATGAAGAGTCTGGCCCTCCGAAGAGCAAGTGCATAAGGAGAGTCCCAAGAGAAACAGACAGAAGCTTCCTGGCCTTTCAGGAGCCAGCTTAGTCACACAGTGTCATTTTCTCCATACACAGTTGGTCAAAACAGTAGCGAGCCTGCCACATTCCAGGGGAGAAAGCATAGATGCTACCCCTCAGTGGAAGAATGCCAAAGAATTTAAAAAACTGCTACAGTGTTGTTTGAAAACAAGAAATTAATTGTATTTAACTTGAAAGTCCTGATTAT
Source organism: Neotoma lepida (assembly GCA_001675575.1). Taxonomy (NCBI): domain Eukaryota; kingdom Metazoa; phylum Chordata; class Mammalia; order Rodentia; family Cricetidae; genus Neotoma; species Neotoma lepida. The sequence goes on from LZPO01089909.1 coordinate 1,746,517, forward strand.
GCCAAAACAGCAGCCTGTCTGGTTAGCAGGAGAGAGGTGGAGAAGGGAGGGGAGAGGGGAGGAAGTGAAGAGAGCAATGAGCGGGAGCCTTTCATACTTTCCAATTATCCTTTTAAGGATCAGGTAACAAATGATAAATACTCAACATAATTTAATTAAAAAAATTTTTAAAAAAATGCTTGTCACACAAACCTGACATTCTAAGTTTGGTTCCCAGAACCCAAGATGGAAGGAAAGAAATGACTCTCAAAAGTTGTCTTCTGACCTCCACACGTATTCACACTCTCTCACCCTCTTTATCACACAATAGTAATAATAAATTACAAAATTATCTATAATAAATTAATTAATTTATTTATTAAAATATTAAAATTTATTTATTAAAATATATTTATTTATTTAAAACACATTTAATATTTTTAAAGTTGGAGACTTACCATAAAACTGAATTTTTAGCATCTCTCAAAAAGTCATGTCTAGAAATATAGTTTCTACACCTCCCAAAGGCAACCACAACCTGTTAGCAATGTACCCTTTCAATAGGACTGATACACACCTACTCACTACAATTCCCCCATCCCTATTGCCTCCTGTGGTAGTTTGAATGAAAATGGCCCATAGGGAATGAATGGCACTATTGGAAGGTGTGGCCTTGCTAGAGTAAGAGTGGCCTTGTTGAAGAAATTATGTTACTGGGGGTAGGCTTGGAGGTCTCAGATGCTCAAGTCATGCTCAGTGTCACTGTCACTTCCTGCTGCCTTTGGATCTAGATGTAGAACTCTCAACTACTTCTCCAGGACCATGTCTGCCTGCATGCTGTCATATTTCCTGCTATGATGATAATAGACTAAACCTCTGAACTGTAAGCCAACCCCCATTAAATGTTTTTCCTTATAAGAGTTGCTATGGTCATGATGTCTCTTCACAGCAATAGAAACCCTAACCAAGATATCTCCAAATCAGGAGGGTACATATCACTAGTCATTTATCTACATGGTGAAATATCTTTCTAGGTTGTTTTCCCTCACACCTTGAGTTTGACTTGGTTTTAGTCAGAACAAAATACTGTTCTTGGTGTCATGTCTTTGTCAAAAGTGGGAGAATACAACACTGAGAAGGGCATTTTGTGGGCATTAAATCTCCCTGTGCTGTTCTGTGAATACACACTAAACAGGATCTGTGTTGACTATTCTCGCACACCTGCCTCTCCATCCTTCCTGCTCTCTGCTCTCTCCTCTGTCTTCTCTCCCTCCTCCCTTCCTTTTAGTCTCCTCTCCTTTCCCCTCTTCCTTTCCATAGTAAGAAGAGCTGATGGGTCCTTGCTAGTTGACTGAACTGACTTCACCTTCACTGTGATACTATTATTAGTGGTGGGAAACCAGTGTTTTTGCTCTCCTGCTCTTTGTCTTTCTTACACAACAGCCAACAAAATTAAGACTCTGAAGCACTAACTGTTGCATTTGGTCCATCAGATATCTTGAAAGTCCTTTGGGACCAGTCTTAACTGGTTTCCCAAGTGTGCTGGTGGGTGGTCTCTCCAGGAAGAGATCTTTTGCCAGACCTGCCCTGGGCCTCTACAACCCTGTTTATGTTTCAGGCTAGAAGAGGACCTCCCTCTTTCAACTTGTTCATTTGGAACAATGGGCCATCAACTTCTGCTCACTAGGAACTCTCCCCTGTTCATCCTGGGGGAGGGGTGGGGAGCTGGCATTTGGCTGAAGAGTCCAGTCTTGTTGCCGAAGAGAGGCCAGTCACACGCTTGTGACTGACTTTTTCTGTCCCATGTCCATTTCCTCTAATGGTCATGTGGCCTTGATTCATCTAGCATGGTGACCATGCAAAAGTGCCCATGTCCTTCAGGGCAAGCCACAGTTTTCATATAATCTGCCTGTGTTAATCTGTGCAGGTAGGCTCCCTTGGAAAGGGATGTGCATGTGCCATCACTCTGCAGCCCTAGGGAAAACAAGACAGGCACTTTGCCTCTGAGGTTCAGGCCTCTAGCAGTGAACCAGCCGTACACTGGCTCATGACAGAGCCCGTGAGAGGTTTTAGATGAAAGGGGTCAGAGCTATGCCACATGTAGAAGAGCCAACATGGTGAGGAGAGAGTATTAAGTAGGTTGTTTCACCTGTTCCCATGAAGAAAACAGTATTTTAACAGGAAATTTCCCTTCCAGAATATTCTGGATGAACATGATGGCATATGACTGTACTCCCAGCACTCAAAAGGCTAAGGCAGGAGGATAATGAGTTTGAGGCCAGCCTGAGCTACGTATTGGGAATCTCTCAAAACAAAACAAAAGGAAACTTGTGTTAGAGTCTTGTTTGTTTACTTTCATTTTAGTTTGTGAGTGTCTTGCCTGAATGCATATACCTGTGCACTACCTATATAGTCCTCACAAAGATCAGAATGGGCATCAGATCCCCAGAGACAGGAGTTACAGATGGTTGTGAGCTGCCATGTGGGTGCTGGGGATCAGACCTAGGTTTGATTCTGTGAGAGTAGCATCTTAACAGGGCAACACCTCCCCAGCCCTGTAAGTTTTCAAAGGATACGTTTCTCTGACACAGTTCCTCAGGGAAACTGCTCAGCTCTCTTAGGAAAAAGACACTTCATCTATCTTGGTGCTACTTTGACTCAGAGAGATGAGTCCATGGGGCAATGAAATGGATTTTTAGTTTCCCATGAGAATCAGTGTGTGTGTGTGTGTATATTGGGACATGTGGATCTGTATCTGCAAATGGGTACATATATGCATTTCATGTCTGCACATGAATATGTGTGTTCTTTCATGTTTGTGCACGCATTGACTGTGTACTAGCATTTTTTTATGCATCATAACAAATCTAACAGGGAAGTATGAAAGCCAAGGGATGCCATGAATTCAACATGGAACCCTCCCTACTTAGGCCTCTCCACCATTAAATGCCCAGTGACATAGGCCACCATGAAAACCAAAGGTAAAGTCATGCAAGTGTCGTGTTCTGTGATTTTTCCTGGAGAGAGACAAACAAAAGTCTGTTCACCCTAGACAGGACAATGGTAGGTCTAAGAAATAATTCCATCCAGGTCAAGCTTTGTGAACCACTGAATTTATTGGGGTTATAGGAGTGTAAGCATAGGTGACTGAAAGACTGCTGCATTACTGAAAAGTCCACCCCAGCAAAGGCAATGACTCATGAAAGCTGCAGCCCAGGAGACTGCTGTATAAGTCTGCAGGCATCTGGGCCAGCCAGAGCAGCTCCTCTCGGCAGTTTATATAACCTTGGTAAGTGGCCTTGTGGGTCTTGCAACTTTGAGGAACTTCCCTAGTCCTGTAAGTTTCATGCACTTCCTGAGTCCTACAGCTTCCTCCCTCCCTCCAGGAAGGAATGTCTCAGTTCAGAGAAAATGGCTCCACATGTCCACATGCCCATCATTGGATGAGGCTGTCATCAGGGCAGCAACTAAGACTTATAGCCCCCAATCTTATAGCCCTTTGCCACAGGAGGTCCTCCTGACCAGGTATGGTCTATGGTGCCCCACCCATCCCTGCTCAGATCCCTCTAAGCCTTTGTGCTGAGACCATAAGACTGGGCACTGTTTACTTTATAACATAAGAAAGAACCCTTAAATTGTGAAATTAACCAAAAGGAAATTATTTGACTTGAAAAGTCTGGGCTAAATGAATACCCTATGTTCTCTGAGCTTCAGAGAACTTGTTTATGTGGAGGACACTAATAACCCCTTCCTTGAAGGACAAAAGGCCATGTAGCTGGTGAGCAGATGCATGCAAAACCAGCCTGTTACATGTGCTGGAATAGACAGGGTAGTAAGGGGAAGCAGAGACTTTTCCAACAGCTGCCCTCATACCTGTAGCGTACCCCCCACCCCAGCTGCTGTACCTTCTAGAAGCCTTTGAGGATTCAGTGGCCTACTCTGATCCCCTCTGGCCTACCCCAAGAGTATGGGACCTGGCAACAGGGACAACAATCTGCCCTTGTACTGTTCAATACGGCATTCCCATGCTCTTCTCAGCAGTTTCTGAGTCTTTCTTCCTTGCTTACTTCCCTGACATCCTGCAGTGTGGGAGGGAGAGAAAGAACAGGCATACTCCACTGGGCCCCATGATGTCATCATTGGCTTACTCAGGGAGGATGCTCTTTCATGGGTGCTATTTCTGGATGCTTTAGAGACTTCCAATGCCACACTGTTTTCCACAAAAGCATACTGAGACATTTCCCCATTGGATTGCTTTGAGGGTTCACTGAGTTACTTTAAGGCTGTATAACAACATGACACTCCTGAGCTCCTGGCCACTGTGGTCAGCCATAGCCTGTCACTTCAGTTGCCAAGGCTCTCTTCAAACAGACTTTTTAGTGCACTAGGGTGAGCAGTACTCTAAGTCTGCTGCTCAGGCTCATGCCTCTCAAGGGCACTTCCAACACGGCCCTCTAGAGGCTCTCAGGGTGCAGAGGAAAGGATTTCCCCTAGCCACCACTGACTGATTGACAGCAGGCATGTGATAATGTGATGGAACTGGAGGCCGGGAAAGGCCAGAGAAATGCCCTCTTGGCTTTCCTACAAAATACTTGTATGGCTCCCTCATATTGCTGGGCAGCTACTTCCACAAGGTAACAGGTTAGTGGGAGATGCTTGTGCAGCAATTTCTCACTCACCACCCTGTCTAGAGAGCTGAAGTGTCAAGAACAGGTCTGAGGTGGAGAGTGCAGCCAGAGGACAGGGCATCTGTTTTAGTTCTGAACCCTGACACATCTCAGTTGTGTGTCTTGGGCAAAATTGCAATTCTCCGTGTCTCCGGTTTCCACAGAATGAGATGTCCTGGGACCTTCCCTTCCAGCCTGCAGTGAGCAATAAATGAGTTATTATAGCACTGGGGCGTCATGGCAGCTGGCGCACATCAGATGCTCCTGTGTGTGATTCCTCCATCTCTGTCGCTATACAGTAAGGCTTTGGTAACCAATTACCTTTAGCCATAAGGAAGAGGTCAGACATCTGAGACCTAAAAGTGGGGAGCTTGCAGCTCAGCTTCAGGTGACATTTCAAACTCCCAGTCAAGGAGGTTCCTGATTTCCACAGTCTCTTTTTGTCTTTGCATTTGTACTGAAGCTGAATAGTGGGTACAGTAGATAAAGCATTTTGCTTTCTGTGTTCATTGTGAAATGATGACCACAGTCAAGCTAGTTAACTGATCCATTGTCTCACATGCTTGTCTCTTGTACATGTGGAGAACAATGAAGAAAGACCTAGTCTCTTAGCAAATGTTAAGTATACAGCCCATTAGTGCTAACTGCAGTCACCTGACATAACTAAACCTTTGCATCCTCTAATCAGTATCTCCCCAAGTCCCCAGTCTCCAGCCTCTGGCAGCCACCATTCTGCTCAATGCTTCTATGTATACCACATCTTAAAATTCACACGTGAGATCATGGAATATTTGCCTTTCTGTCTTGTTGCAGCCAGCAAGAAACTGTTGAGCTCATATTCTCCATGTTCATTTGTCACAAATGATAAGCTTTCTTGTTAGAACTAAATAATTTTCTATTTGGTGTGTGTGTGTGTGTGTGTGTGTGTGTGTGTGTGTGCACATGCGTGCATCCCATTTTCTCTATCATTTGTCCATTTATGGACCATTTGGTTGGTTCTACTTCTTGGCTATTGTGAACATGTGCAATGAACATAGGAAAGCAGATTGCTCTTCAACACGCTGATACTGTTTCTTTTGGATATGTACTCACAGTGAAATTGCTGGATATTTACAATTTGTCTATTTTTTTTTCTTCCTTTTGATGCCTATATTGTCAGGGTCATGTCCCCAAACACTACCAAGAAAATCCTTCCTTGGATAAGAGTTGGATAGCAGCTATCTCTTATGCTTACTTGTAGTGGTTCTATGATTTCATGTTTTACATCAGGTATTTTATTCATCTTCAGTTGGTTTTGCATGAGGTTTGAGATGAGAGTCCAGTTTCCTGCTTCTGCATGTGGACATATAGTCTTCAAAACAGAGTTCATTAAAGAAATTGTCAGTTTTCTATTATGTAGAAATGTCTTTCTCTGCCTTCTCCACCAAGGTAAGCTTCATTTAATGTGGCAGCCATGAGAGAATGCTGACAAGAACTTGCTTCATCAGAAAATATTATGAACATCTGACAGTGTCTAAAACCACACTCTTCCCAGGAAGTTCTCATCTGATGATATTTGGTGGCCTAGAGTTGGACCACTACTCTGACTCATGACTTCTCTGATGGACAGCTTTCGTCCTGGGCTCCACTAGCCTGAAGAGACTTCTTCAAAGAGACGCTTTGCAGCTGAGGCCTTTCCCATCCTTCCCCTCTGCTTTCACGAGGATTAGACAGACACGCCCTGCTTCCTCCATTTATCCTTTATAGGTTTCTAGCTCCATCTCGGTGTCTGCTTCTATGAGGACAAGAACCAGCATACTTAACTATGTAGTCTCAGCTTGAACATCGATGTAGATGTGTCCTGGTCACCTCCCTTGAGTTCTTTCCAGCTGAATGACAGACCCACTGAGGTCATGCCATTGCTGAACTCCCCAACTACCATGCAATCTCAACCACAGCATTTCTCTTCTGCTATGCTCATTAATTTCCTCTCTCTACTGAGTTCCCTGAAGATAAGAACAGGAACTATCCAATCTCTAAGCCAGGTGTTGGGTGATGAGTGATTGATCTTAGCACAAACATGACATTCTGGATCACATCTCTAGTCTCTCTCTCTCTCTCTCTCTCTCTCTCTCTCTCTCTCTCTCTCTTCCCTTCTCCTCCCTCCTCCTCCCCTCCCTCTCTGCATATAATACAATATCAAATGTTTTGTGTGCACTTACAGTTTGTTGAATAAACAAACGAATGTCTGGGAATGCAGCCTACTGCTGGAGCTCCTGTGTAACACGTACAGGGCCTTGAGTTCAATCCTCAGCATCACAAGAAAACAACAGAAAAAAATTCTTGGGTTGGGAATGTAGTTCAATTTGTAAAGTGCTTGTCTTGCAAGTGCCAAGCCAGGGGTTGCATTCCCTGCACCAAATAAATTGATCTCGGTGGTGCATGCCTAT
>LZPO01089909.1:1753845-1777021 GCA_001675575.1 Neotoma lepida
AGAAAGAAAGAAAGAAAGAAAGAAAGAAAGAAAGAAAGAAAGAAAGAAAGAAAGAAAAAAAGAGGAAAGAGAAGGTAGGAAGCTAAGCACAGGACTGAAACTGCGGAGCTAAGTGAGCATAAGCGCTGGAGTGACTTCTCAGAATCACGAAAGGAAAGCGAAAGGGTTAAAGGGCAATTTCCATATTGTTCTTGGGTTTCCAAAGCCTGGGTTCTGTGGCCTGACCATAATTCTTGAGTTTCCTGAACCAAAACACGTGCAACTCAGTCTTTTGAAAAATCTTTTTCTGGTTTTAATGAAAACCTATCTTTGGGAATGAAAGATCCTGAGAAAATGGAATATGCTTTAGGGCAAGTTAGTTCCCAACCGTCCTGGACCACCTTTCTTAATCAGATATTGCATGGTTTCAGAAAACCAAAGCCTCCAGAGCTAGCAAAAGAAAAAGGGTACCAAGTCAGGAACAGGGGGAGTTCAGAGGCCCCAGGGGCACACAAAGCACAAGCAGGTCTCCAGAAAAACAGCAGTTAAGGTCTGCTAGGTTAAGAACTGCCATCAAGGCATCCTAACCTATTTAGGCACATGTTCTAGCCCATACTTCTGCAAGGCACACTCCTTGTACAAAATTCAAGCTTTTCCTCACACCCAACAAACTGCATCAACTCCCTGTATCCCCAATAACAAAATGTGGAGGACTGTTTTGGCTGACTGTCCATTCCTCTTGGCTCTTAGCTATGGTCAGAAGGTGTGGTCTCAGAACTCCTGGGAGAAGAGGGGTGGGTGATGGGCAATGTGTCCACACCTGCCGTAGCCTCTTAGCCATGTAGTGACTGGCCAGTCAGACCCTGCACTCACTCACCCCTGAGCTGTTGTGAAGACTAGAGAGCCCAGCCCCCACAAGCTTGGCTGTACTACATATTCCTCCCATCTGAATGTAGTAAGTGGGAGCTGATCATTTCTCTCCTTCCAGAGCCTACACAGTTCCATCACTCCCCTCTGCCACCCCTCTAGGTTCTTTAAAGCAGCCCTCAGCAGCACTTTCTGCCTTGTATTTAGCAACACCATGAGCTCTTTAAAAAGACACTACATTTAACATTTTAAGGCAAATTCTTCTTTAATTCCCTAATAATAACAAAAATCATTCAAAGCCACTTTACTGCAGGAAAATAAATATCTACACACACACTTAGATCATTTAAGCCAAATGCCTTTTTAACAACATTCCTCAATTAAATGTTCAGCAGAGATAATATTAACACTGAAGCATTTCATCCAGTTTTGTTTTTAGGAAAAAAAAGTGGAATATAGGAAATTAGAATGAAAGTTACCACAGCATCAGACGCTTGTCCGAAAGGGCAGACTATGGGTCAAAGCCACATCTCTCTGGATTTGCTGGCATTTAATTACATGCAAAATGTCAGCATGGAAAATGGCCTGTTCAACGCAAATATGAACAAGAGAAGACAATGTCAGCACGCAAATGGAGTTTCTGCCAGAGAAGGCCTTTCTGGCTGCAGCCAGGGAACTTGTCTTCTTGTTCATGCTAACCCTATTCACTGGGGATGAACACGGAGAACACATTCTTAATGGAAGGGAAGGCTGACCTGGGGGCATGGAAACAAGACTGTATCACTGTCTTAAGGCATGAGCTCAGCCTATTCTGTTCCAAGCTACACTTGCCCTACTCTATTGAAGCCTAAGGTGTCTTCCATACATAATCAGAGACACTGGCACTTAGCAATGTTAATTTTGTTAGGGCAGAAAAATAACCAAATATTTTTCTTTTTTATTTTCCCCGTCCCTTGCTCCACACTAAGGATGTGTTTGTGGTAACTTAAATCTTCACATTTACTGTCCTTGTCTTTACTCTTCTTGGACAGTGTCTATTAAGACAGATTTTCAAGCTGGTCTCTTCCCCGGGGCTTTCCCACATTCCCTGAAATCTTGTCCTGGACTCTGAAGCTCACCCATGAGTGATTCTGGCAGGGTGATAGGTGTATGCTAGTGCTGCTCTCTTGGATTCACACAGCCTTGATTCCTGGGGACACAGAAGGATGACATCTGTGGAAACCCAAAAATGTGCCCCTGTCCTCTGAGGTGTATTTCAATGAATCCACAGCAGCAGCAGAGTCTCAGCCAGGCAGCCTCAGGATGGACTGACTGCCTCAGCCCATTCAACAAGGACTTCCCTCCAGCAGCTTAGATGACACAACACTTGGAACTTGCGTTCTCTGCCTAGGAGCCAATGAAACTAGCAGCTACATTCCTTGCTGGGGCTTGGGTTTTAGAATAAAGTTTGACTTCGCTGGAACATTCAAGAAATCCTTGGAGTGGTGGTTGGTGACTCACCAAGTTGCAGGCCGAATGCTGGTCTATCGTTGGAAAGCAGGTAGGACCAGCTGGAAAGCTGACCTGACCAGTGAGAGTATTGGCTGGAACTGTCAACTTATATTTAATCAGAGACATTAACAAGGTTAACAAAGGCACTTAACAAGGTTAATTTTGTCAAGACCAGGAAGAAGATAGAAAAATAAGCAAATATTTTTTCTAAGATAGACTCTTGGTTCCTTTGTTTACTGGTGCCATGGACAACTGGATCATTACGGCTGCCTCCAAAGAGGAGTTTTTGTTCCTTTTACTACATTCAAATCTACAGCAATAGATGTCTGGGTCTAAGTCACAGACATATAGCCTGACCACTAGGCCATGGACCTGTTTGGATTTCCTGGTGGGGGGTGGAGAAGCCTGAGATATAGATTTAAGTGCAAATAATTTACACAGGAAGTGATTCCAGAAAGTACCAGTAGGAAGTGTGGGTATCAGACCAGGAAAGGGGCATACAAATAAGAGAGGCCACAGAGTTGTGAACATGTCATCATTGTGGATATATGTCAACATCCCAGCATGTCCTACCTTCATTATCCAGAGGCTGTACATACATACATACATTGGCATATTCAGGGTGGTGAATGCCAGGCATTTACAGGTGGGCATAACGGCATGCTACCATAAATGTTTGGCATTTCCATCCGGTCCAAGTGGCAGGTGAGAAGTACCTCATACTTGATTTATAGTACAGTGCTCAGATGCTGGTCAAACAAAAGATATGACAAATGGATGCCTTTTTCTTTATCTAACAAACCCTTCCCTTTCTTCCTCTGCAAACTCCCCAGGGAGTCATCTTCACTATTTACCTTTGTGACTGGGCTCTACTAATTGACCCAGCATGGCACCTGACCCAAGCTGGGCTTATCCTAACTCTCCCAAGTATCTGAAAGCTAGAAATGAACTGGTTTTTCTCAGGTGGCCTGGGGTTTAAGATGTAAGGTTGGGGAGCTCTGGATGACCAATCCCACCACATCAGAGGATGCCTGAGGAAAGATGAGAGGAGCCCAGTTATCTCTCTGCTCATCCCACTGCCCCACTCTCCTAGGATTCCGCCATCTAATGTCTTGTTCTTACGAAAGTTTACAACCCAAAGGATTCTGATTAATATAGTAAGTGGGAGAGGGAGTGGGATGATTCGCTCAGCATGGGTCCTTCAGGAACAGGATCCCTGCCCCCAAGATGAGTTGACAGGTGACATGCAGGAAGTCTGCAGAGGAAGTCTGTCAAGGAACAAGTGGGGGCAGATATGGGTAGAGGAGGAATTCTGGCCACGCCTCCCTTCTGAGATGAGATAGTCCTTCTGAGTTGCCCAAGTTGAAGCAAAAGGCAAGACCTTTGTGTCCATAACTGTCTACTCTTTGGATGTCAGCTGACCCAGGAAGGGAATAGATCTCCATGAGGCAGCTGTTCTCCCTAGAGGCAAGCCATTCAGGGACATGAAGCAGCTGTGGCCTTTCTGCAGGTACCCTCTCAGTAGCTGAGAAAACCAGTTCTCTAGTGTTACAAGAGAAAATCCAGCTGACACATCAAAGCACCTGCCACACTGCCCTTAAGGATTCTCTCATGGATACGACACCTCACCTTGCTAATAGCAGCCTTTGACTTAGCCAGGAATGGAGACAGATGTCTGTAGTCTCAACACTCAGGAGGCTGAGATGGAGGATCAAGAGTTTTAGGCCAGCCTAGGCTACATCGTCAGACCTTGTTTCAAAATAATAATAGCTATCAAAACAACACACAGTGACAGGAGGGGCCGGTGCTTTGTGTTTTGTTGGTATTATCTCCATTTGTTCCTCCTTGAGACTAAAACTGCATCTCATTTCACAGACAGGGAAAAGAGCACTTACCAAGTTAAGGAACCAGCTCAAAATTATCAAGCTAGTAAGTGGCAGAGTCAAGATGCAAAGCTCGACTCCCAAGCATAGGGCCAGTGGCTAGAGCCTCTGCTAGGACTGGACCTGGTGAAGCTATGAGCCACGGAGGGAGAAAGATTTAGGGTAGCAATCACACTCAAGGGCTAGCTCTGAATGTTCCAGGCCTGATTTGAGTGCCTCCTTAACATTGTGTGTCCTGGGTACCTGCTCACCCGACCCAAGTCCCACAGCCATGCTCTGCTATGGAGTCAAAGATATCAGCAAGCTCAATGATCCTTAGGTGAGAATCACTGTCCTAGAAGATTGTCCCATGAGCCTCACCAGGTTCTGCCTCTAAGTCTCATTTCTAGAATTTTCTATGGCTGACTAGCCTCTTTGATTTTACTGTCTGTTATGGTTTGTACCTGAAATGTCCCCTAAAGGTTCATGTGTTGAACACACTTGATCCCCAGCTGGTGGTAATATTTTAGAAGGTGCTAGAAACTTTTAGGAGGTGAATCTGAGCTGGAGGAAGTTAGTCACTGGGGATATGACTTTGAAAGTTAATACCTGGCTACCAGGTTCATTTCTCTCCTATCTCTTTCCTCTCGCCATCTCTTCTCCCATCCTATCCCATCTCCATCTTCTGTCTCCCCATTCCTTCCTTCCTTCCCTCCCCCAGTTGTTCTCTCTCTCTCCCTCTCCCTATTCCTCTCTCTCCTGTCTATGGTGAAGTAAAGACACCATTCTCCCACGCCTTCCTCTGACCAAACGCTCAGGGCCAAGTAAGCATGCACTGAGCCCGCTGAAACTATGTGGTACAAGAAATCTTTGCCCCTTTAAGTTCTTCCCTGAAGTATTTTGGTCACAGCTAAGCAAAAGTAACTATCACACTCTTCTCAAATACAGCGTGAGACAAAAGATTTGATCTGTTAATTAAGCATTTCTTAGCTTCCATATTCCAGGCCTGAATCCCAAGGCACACAGCCATTCAGCTTAGAGTTGCATGATGGAGCTCCTCCACTCATGGATCAACCAACCTCATCAGCCAGCAGGTGAAACTCTGCCCTGCTTATAACCAATCAAGTCCATTTTGTTTCTACCATGCCAGCTCGACTGTGAGGGCAGCCCTTAGCCACTGTTTGCCAGGTCAGGGAGCTACACAATTGCTTCTTGTTATGGTATGTCTCTTTCCTCTAGGTTTAACATGAACACCTCAAAGCCATTTTGGAGTAGAGATATATTGGATTGGTAGCCATGGCAACTAATTGAGCAAAACAATACAGAAGTGTCTAGGTCTGTGGTACAGGTAATGAAGCTATTGGGATTCCAGCCATTGCTCCCTCCTGTTTTCCTCTAACAGCAAGTGAGATGCTAGAATGTATGGAAAGTGCAAGGTTAAGTGGAAGGGAGATGCCATGATGCACCTTTGATGAGGCTGTCATCTGCGAAGGGGTGGGACTTTGCAGTGATGCTGTCTTGGGGTCATCCATGCTCCTGTAAACAACTCCTGCCCGTATTCTGCAAATAAGTGCAATAAAGTCATTGATTGGCCAAGTTGGACTTTGGTGTGGTGGTTATTTTGCTCTGTTTTCAGTAAAAAGACATTTGTACACAGCTCCCCAGGAAAACTTAACATGACACCTCTACAGATGGACAGCTCTGACAGTTCCTTCACAGCCTGCAAAGAACCATTAGGTTTTTCCAGCTCTGCTGACATACCCCACCGGAATCCTCCCTGGCTGACCTGTCTGCTGAGACACGACCTGCTCCAGACATGTATGGTGGCCTACTCCAGCCTCTCCATGGCCTAGGGCACTCAAGACTCATTTCTTCAATGAAGATTAACCCGCTGTCTCGGAAGTTTAGCTCAGGTGAATCCACAGTCCCAGCTGGGGTGAACATCCTGCCAGGTCTCCATCTGTTTTCAAAAGATGGAAGGGCATTCCTACTCTTTGGGGAGAAACTGCACAGATTTAATGAAATGTTGCTGTAGTTGAGGCTACGGATGATCTGTTGATATGGTCCAAAGGCTGTGTAATGTCTTCCTGCACCATCCATTCTGTCCTTTGTACCAACTCAGCAAACTGGTATGAATTTAGGCTACTGACATGGACCCTGGAGGCAGAAAGTGACTTTTGCAGGGCTTAGAAAAGAAGGAACATCAATCAGTCCCAGCAGAGTCTAAGATCATAACCTTGTCGTCAGTACCTCCATGGACGTGGCATGGATGGAGGATGGCTATAGGCATATTTTTTTCTGCCTCCAGTGTCCTTGTCACAGGGCTGAGTGGCAGCCTGGAGATGCCCAATGCTCTCTTGCACCATCCTTGTGCTTCTCCTTGCCATAAGAAATCCCCAAAGCACAGTTGGAGGAGAGTGACAAAGATGCTTCAGAACTGGAAGACTCGAGTGCAAATCTAGCTTGACTATTTCTGACAGTGACTCAGTGTTTCTCAAAGAACTTTCCATCGAGTTCCTGATTCTGTGATATTGAAAGGAGGGCTGATAAGATGGCACCAACTCCACAGCCTCGATGGCTTGAATTCGGACCTCAGAACCCATGTGAAATAGCCAGATGTGGTAGTATGTATCTTTACTCCCAACACTGATACAGAAAGATGAGAAGTGGAGACAGGAGAATTGTCTGCAAGCTTGTAGGTCAGCTAGTCTGAAGAAGGCAGCACATTAGGAACAAGAGACCCTGCCTCAGAAGATAGAAAGAGAGAACCAACTCCTGAACTTGCCCTCTGACCTTCACACACAGGCTGTGGTATGTGCATGCAAATGCACACACACACACACACACACACACACACCAATAATAAATAAAAATAAGTAAGAATAGTGTCAGTTAATTATTACCACTAATAATTATGCTGTGCAACAAATAAACCCAAAACTCAGTAGCATGCAATAATTAGCATTTCTTCACTCATGCATCTGTAAATTGAATATGCTGGTTCTGCGCCCTGTGTCTTGTTCTAGGGCCCAAGACAGAGACAAAGCAGCCCCCTGGTGTGTGCTCTTCTTGTTGAGGATGGAAGAGCGTAAAAGGGCAAATGGTATTGTCTAGTGTCTCTTTGGTCTAGATTTGAAATTGACACACTGTAATCTCCACGCTCAGTTTATCAGTGGAAGCTCATCACATGCCAAGACTCATCAATGGGACAAAGAAGTTTACCCTCCCCATGGAGGTTTAGAATGAGGAAGCAGATTATTGTTGTGTGATAATTTAATCTGTTGCATGGGGAAACTGTCCTACAGTTAGATAAATTGAGGAAATGCTATGTGAAAAAAAGGTGAAGAGCTGGGGTGCTTCTCGGTGGTAGAGCACTCACTTAGCATGTGTGAGCCCTAGATTCCACCCCTAGCACCAAAAAAGAAATTAAAAATTTTTTAAAATTAAAAAGGGTTGATGTACTTGAGGTTGGAGACAGGTGCCAGTATTATGATTGAAACAGGACGCAAAGACTTCCATTCATTCTGAATCTCAGGTTGGGTTTTCTGCATGTGAGGTTTGCTGACATCCTTTTCACAGTGCCAGTAGTGTTCTGCAGAACCTACTTCAAGATCATTTGCTGTAGATCATAAGTAAGTGCCCTAATCTCTCTGAGCCCCAGGTGTCTGGATCATGTGACTAGAAACAATGATAATCTTAAAGGGTTTGTTTGTCACAGACGTAGGACATATACAATGTTGGAGTATGTGGGTAGATGAATAGAGACACCCATTCATCCCGGTTAGTCAGAAAGAGAGCTCCCACAGCAGGAGGCAAGCCCGACCCAGGCTACTAGGGAACCACCCCATGGAATAGGCAGTGAAACAGATACAAGAAAGAGGAGGTCTCTGCACTCAGAGTGTCGGCACACAATGGAGGCCTTACACATGAGGGAAGCTCAGTGGATTGCTGTGCTAGGGGGTGCATTTCTCTGCTAGAAAATTTTGGCGCTCAAGCATAAACTAGCTGGAGATTGGCAGTGGCATTTTGAACAAGGCTCCAGTGGGACAGTTGCCTGAAGTGGCCCCTGAAACTGAACAGTTGCTTGGCTTTTAGGTGAGAGACTAGTAGCTCCTAGCAGTCCCAGAGCAGAAGGCTTCAGGGGCAGGAAAGTCATGAATTCTTTAGTGCCAGGAACCTGGAGAACCAGTCTGTTTTCAGTTCAGAATCTAGCCTTTCACTGGCACTTTCCAATAGTTTGTGTCCATTTGTTTCTGTCTTGCCCTACCCAAGCCAATGGGAGGCCTGGTCCTCTTTGCCTTTGTCTTGCCAGTAAACAGGACCATTCCTTCCCTGGGCCCCTACAATGAAACATCACACCAGAGTCATTAGCATAAGGACATAGAGGCCAGAGCAAAGGTCAGGGATATCTTGATTCTTCTCAGGTGTGTGCGAGGAGGCCATATTCCCTGGAGCTGTCTGCTTCCCCTTAGTCACACATGTGGTTTTTATTTCTGAGGGGAAAAAGAGTCCAGGTGCTGTCCTCCAAATCTCACTCCACTCTGCCTGGGCAGGCTCCTAATTGCCTAGGTCTGTAGGAGTGCCAGAAAAGGGACAATAATGTCTAACAGCCATGGCAACAAACACAAGGGGCTTGTTCTTACACACCAGCTCTTCTTCTGTCCAAAACACTGTAACATTTGTCATTTGTGCTCCTTTCTTTTTCTGCGACTTGGGTGCATCTCCAAGTTGATTATTTCAAACCACCCCCATACCTTGGAATAGAAGGATCCTACTTAGTTACTTTCTTGTTGCTGAGACAAAATACCTATCAAAAGCAACTTGAAGAAGGGTTTGTTGGGGTTCACGGTCTGAGGGTAGAGTCCATCATAGTAGGGAAGGCATGGTGGCAGGGGCATGAGGCAGCTGGTCACAGTGGATCCACGGCCAGGAAGCAGACAGAGATGAAGGCTGGTGCTCAGCTTGCTGTCTCCTTCTTCCTCTGTCCAGGCTCCCAGGCCACAAAATGGTGACAACTGCATTTGGAGTTAGTCATCCCACATCAGTTAACCAAATCTACAAAGCTCCCCACAGACGTACAGAGAGAAGCCTGTTTCCTGGAGGACTCTATAGCCTGTCTAGTTGACACCCAGTATTAACTGCCAGGTATCCTCACCCTGAATCCTCAAGAACTTGTCTCTGATGTCTGAAGTGGTGTTCCCTGGGAACAGAGGTCTCTAGGCAACAAAGACAGCCCAAGGTGTTGTCCTTTGGTTTGGCTTTGAGACATTTTTAAGACATGCAGACACCACATCCATTCTTTGGGGGCAATATCTTGGGAGGGAAATAAGATGCTGGGAATGTACGAGTATATCCTTGAAATGAAAAGATCTCATTATGACAAAAATGTTACAATAATGTATTTTACTAGTAGAAGGAAATATTGAGTGAAAAGTAACTTATTTGGGCTATTTTGATCTTCCAGTGATGGCAAAGCAGTAGCCTGTTCTTTTATGTTCTATCAAAGTTGCTATGGCCACAGCTTCAGCAAAGAAGTATTGGGACATTCCAGTTCTGCTGCTTACAGCCCAGTAACCTTGAGCAAGCTAGTTAATCTCTTCTTCCTCGGTTTCCTCCTGTATCCTGTGTTAAAACCCATAGGCACATGTGTGACAGTCAGCTTTCCATTACAGGACAAAATACCTGATTGATGAATTTAAAAAGTGGAAAGGCTTGTTTTGCCTCCCAATTTTAGAGGTTTCTATCCATGGTCACTTGCCCCTGTTGCCATGGAGTCTACATTGAGGCAGCATCATGGCACTAGCATGTGGCAGAGGAAGCCCATTTATGTCTTGTCATCCAGGAAGTGAAAAAGCAAAAGGAAGAGACCAGGGTCCATATCTCCTTTGAGTACACTTTCCAAATGACCCCAACACATCCTACAAGGTCCCACCCTTCAGAGGTTCCATCACTTTCCAGTAGTTCTTCAGGTTGGGGACTGAGACTTTGACACACAGGCCTTTGGAGGACAGTGAGGGTAGAAACTATAGCACCACTTTATGCTATGGTTGTGACACTTAAATGAGGCAAGATTTGAACAGCTCTTGCAACAGTTCCTACCTGATACAAGGTAAACAACAAGTATTTGTGAAATTAAGCTTTCAAGAGAAAAGCTACCAGAGCTATGGAGATGGCTCAGTCAGTAAGTGCTTGCTTTGTAAATATAATGATCTAAGTTAGGGTCTCCAGCATCTGCATAAAAAGCTGGGGATGGTGGCATATATCTAATTGAGTGCTGATGAGGTGGAAACAATATGATTCCTGGAGCTTCTTGGCCAGCCAGCCTGGATGAACCAGTGCACTTCAAGTTCAGAGAGAGCCTTGTCTTGAAAAATGATGTGGAGAGTGAGGAAGACACCCAGCATTAACTGATAGCCTCTTTACACATATGCATGCATCACACACACACACACACACACACACACACACACACACACACACACACACACACACACACACACACACACACACACAGGGCTGCCCTGAGAAACTGTGTCTGCACTCAGGATACACAGGAAGCACTCACCTGCCTCCCTGCTGCTTGGTGTTCATTGACCCCACCCACCTCCCTGTTCTCCACGTGCTTACTGCCATACAAATGCCCTTTCATGGGGCCCTTTCCATATTCCACTTCCTTCTTCTAAAAGGGAAAATGGAAACAAAACAGAACACACAATTCCAGGAAAGCCAGCAGGAGCTTTGGGCTAACTGCAGAGAAAATATAAAGCCCAAAGACTGAATCTCTAAGTATAGAATCTGTGGCTCCTGGGGAGAGGACTGCTTGGTGGTACAGAGTTGGTAGGGCTGGTCAGGACAGCAGAAGAGGACAGAGAATCCATCTAAAATCTCTCCACAAGGCAGCTCCTACTGGACCTATCTGAAATGCCTACCCCCACAGCACATAAGAAAATATGCTTCCCCAGAGCAAATACGCTCTGAATGGAAACCCACGCATGCCCTGGACTGATTCTTCCAATTACGGAAAAGGCCCCCAAACCTCCTCTGATTGGCACACCACAAAAGCCGCATCCCCGCAATAATGATGATGATAATGGCATCGGTAATGGCCGCGATGCAGCTGTTACTCAGCCTCCTGCATCCTCAGAGCCTCCCGGGGATTGGTGGTGTGCTAAGAATAGTCCTAGCACCAGAATGAACTGCACAAGGTGGGACCCTGCCTGCCAAGCAGACTGCTAAGGGTAGGGGGTAAGAGGAGAGAGGCACAAAACCAGGCCCTTTGGGGGGGGCTGTCTGAGAATCCTGGTGTTTGGGCTGGCAAGCCCTGGAACATGGACCAGGGAGAAACTTCTAAACTGTGGCCCTCTGACCAAGCCCATTGTCAAAGCTTGCCTGGGTCCTAACTCATCATGGCTATCACCACTCAGATCAGAGAGAGAAGTCAGCCACACAGCAAGGAAAGTGTCATATTGTCAAAGTGGGATTAGCAAAGAGTGATGGAAAATAGCACAGAAGCCTGGTTGAAGGTGATCCCAGATAGATAGATAAATGATAGATAGATGATAGACAGATAGATGATAGATGATAGATAGATAGATAGATGATAGATAGATGATAGATAGATGATAGATAGATAGGTAGATAGACAGAGACAGCAGACAGCAGACAGACAGACAGACAGACAGACAGACAGATAGATAGATAGATAGATGATAGATAGATAGATAGATAGATGATAGATAGATAGATAGATAGATAGATAGATAGATAGATAGATAGATAGAGACTAGAGGTTGACAGCTCAGGGCTGAAGGTGAGAGGCTTTGCAGAATCAACAGGAATCATGGCTTTGAGCATTGTCAAGATCATTGACACTACTGAGTGACTTGCAAAGGGCAAAAACACACAGGTTGTCATGTGTTTTAACAAAGGTATGAACCAAAATCTAAGACATTTCGATTACCTCCAAAAATGTCCTCAAGCCCCTTCCCAGGTGACCACCACCCCTGAAAGGCAGTCAAGACTGTGCCTGCTATCAGTCACAGTGGCGTGGTTTGGCCCACTTCAGAACTCCATGCAAATGGTCTTTCATCCAATAAAGTACTTCAGGGACCCAGGGCTGTGATTTGTACCAGTAGCTTGCTTTCTCACTCCTCAGTAGCATTGCACTCTGTGAATACAGCAGTTTGTTTAGTCACCTGCTGTGTTAGTCAGCTTCCTGTCACTGACAAAACACCTCAGACAGATAACTTGAAGGAGGAAAGGTCACTTTGCCTCACAGTTTCTGAGGGTTCAGCTCCATTGCTTTTAAGCCTCTGATGAGGCAGACTATGATGACAGAAGAGCATGGTGAGCTTACCTTATAACAGAAAAGAGGAGGGAGGGAGGAAGAGAGAGAGAGAGAGAGAGAGAGAGAGAGATGGTCTAACTGATCATCTTTTGGAGATCGGTGTGCCTAACTGAAATTGGGGGTATCATATTGAGGACGGTGGAGGTTGAGAGCAGGTGGCCAGAAATGTGGCAGAGAACATATCTGTGTTGCTCATAGAACTTTCTCTAGAGGCTCTCTTGGGCCTGAGCTCAGGGTATGCTTAGTGAATATTAAACCTTACAGAAAGTAAAAGGGGGAGTGAAGCATGAGAAACCACCAATTGTCACTTTGGAAAGTCTTCTGGGGTGATTAGGCTGACAGAGGTGTCGCTCAAGCAACTATCACTGATCCTCGGCTTCTGACGTTGTTTCAAAACATGTCTTGGATGCAATTAAACGCGGTTTTGTGAATGGCTGAGGGAGTCCAGTGGTACCACAGGGGAGACTTTCCTGCTTTCCTCTATGATCGAGAGAATTTGGGTGTTCGTTATACAAGAGGATGTGTGTGTGTGTGTGTGTGTGTGTGTGTGTGTGTGCGCACGCGCGTGCATGTGTGTGCACACACTCATGAGCATGTGTATACAGGAAGCAGTCGGAGATCCTCTTTCTGTTAAAAATCTGCAGTTAGTGTAGTACGGAACACCATGCCATCAAAGGCTTGTCTCCTAGACCCAGGTACTTGAGGGGAAAAGGAAGAAAAGAGCGGTCAGAGTATGCTGGCTGGGAACTTTGGCGCCAGGCCTGGCTCTTTGCAGCCAGTCACCCCTTCAGCAAATGAAGGGTCATCCGGTTATGTTATTTTATTGTACAAAAGCAGATATGGTCCGCTGCCTCAGCACTGCCCTGATAATTTTGTTTTCGTGGTGAGTTTGCCATCAGGCTATGACATGCCATTAGGTTTTTATGTATGCTGCCAAGGAGGGGCAGGCAGGCCTGGCGAGCGAGGGTCTGCTTTTCATTAGCCTGTGGCCTGCGGGCGCTGGAAGCTGAGCCAGCCAGTCAGGGAGCCCGCACTCCTTTGAACTGGCTAGCACAGTTCACATCCAGGTTAGTGGAGGTGGGAAGACCCCAGTCAGCATCTCCTTCAGCCTTCTCCCCTGCCTGAGAAGAATCCTCAGTCACATCCAATAGCAGCTTGAGGTTGTGCACTCACCTGCCAACCATCAGGTAACAAGACAACCAAGAAATGCATTTCAGGGCTGGATATGTGTCTCAGTTGGTAGAACGCTTACCTAGTATGCATCCTCCCTAGCCTAGCAAGACGTACGGCAGGTGTGGCAGTCTGGAACCCCAACACCCAGGAAGCAAGAGGATGAGAAGTTCAAAGTCAGCCTTGGCTACTTGAGTTTGAAGCCAGTCTGGGTTAAATGAGACCCTGTCTCAAGGAAGGAAGGAAGAAAAGAAGGGAGGGAGAGAGGGAGGCAGGCAGGCAGACAGCCCATCCTGACAGCTTCCAAGGACTTGTGGTGGGTTTCTGCCCTCAATGGAAGGAGTGTGTGGGGGTGGAGTAGGTAGCCAGGAGCTCTGAAGAAGGAGCTGTGGTCTTGGGGGTGGGGAGGGTCAGCCCAGAAGTACCTGGTACATTCTAAATCATTCTGCCAAATTTTCCATAAAACAGAAAGAAACAAACAAGCATGCAAGTAGCAAGCTGTAGGGAATATCTGTTTGGCAGCATAGTCCACCCCACCCTACCCCATTTTTTTTATGATGCAGTAGCTAATGTTGGTGTCAGGAAGAGCCCCAGCTGTTTGTGGTTCCAGCCTAGTCCTCTCTATCAAGGATTGTCTCATCCAACTCAAGTAGTCCTGGCCAGCTTCCCATGCTGCATCCAACAGACACAGGTCCTTTACTCAGTGTGGTCTGCTAGCCTGAGGTAAATGCTGGGATGGAGGGTCTGGGAACTGAGCTTCTCTGCCTTCCCTCTAGCCTCCCTCACCACCACCACCCCCCATGCTCAAGATCCAGCCATCACTGGGTACGATTTATAAGCACGGAAATCCCCTTAATCCCTGAGATATGTGGTGTATTTCACCCAAGAATTCTGAGAGCTGCGTCTTCCCTCTCCACACAAACTGAATTCTAACACGAGCATAGAATATTGATTCCAGGCCTGGGGAATTTTAAACCCCGAGTTCCTGTGAAACACCTCCATCCGTGGTGAATTGGCACACCACCTCAGCATGTCCCAACAGCTAGGACACATGAGCCCTGCCAACCACCTCAGGGGACCACTAAGCACTCACATCCCCCTCATGTGGCTTTCTGTCCCTCTCAAGGGCTGAGTGCCATTCTGTCTTGTATTGCCTTGGATCCTGGTGTCTACCTGGCTTTTTAAAATCCCTCTGCTGCTGGCAAAACCACAGCCAGGCAGCCGTCTTCAAAATGTCACCAGCCATTAGCTGGGAGCAGGGATGAATTACGGTTGCCACTATCACCAGGTGCATTGAGTCCAGAGACTTGCAGAAGCAGGCTGCCTCATACTGGGGGAGTTCCAATTCCACACCCTGCCCAGGGCTGTCCCAGGACCACTAGCCTCATCTTCAAGAGACGCTGTGACTGCCCTGCACCCAGTATCACAGCCACAGTAACCGCCCACATTTCCTCAGTACAGATGAGAGTGAAGCTCAGAGCTGTTAAGTATATCACATAGGGTCACACAGCTTTTGAGTTATGGAAACATACTTGTGCTCAGGCTCTGTCTGCTTTTTATTACGACAGCACACTGGAGAAGTTTCAGTCTGTTGCCCGCACCGTCTGAATGGCATGTTACAATAGTGTCACCGGGTGCAGGCGTTCCACTTTTAACCATGATACAGCTGCAGCTCAGCTATGTCTAGTCATCTGGGTCAAGACACATAGCCACAGCATTAGAAGGAGAGTGGACTCTGAACCCCAGAGTGCTATGGGCATTTAATGAGCTTCCAGAACCTGTTAGCTTTGTGCTAAGCTTTGAGGACACACAGTTGACTAAGATACAGTCACTACCATCAAAAGACCTGGCTGTCATATGGGACAGACTGCAGGATGTGTGATTACATATAATCCAGAGTATTCAATGTGAACTTACTTGTGTGGCAGGTATCGTGGGAGCCCAGGAATGAAGTGAGTCACTTGTGGAGGAGGTGGCATTTAGGTTTCTATTAGTCAGCTGTGTATTGCTGTGCTAACACCTGACACAGGCTTTTTATGGAATGAATGAAGGTTGATTTGGGCTCACAGTTGGAGAGATTCAAGTTGAGGATTGGGCAGTCCCATGGGTTTGGACCTCTAACAGGGATGGCACATCATAGCAGGAGTGTGTGTTGGAGTGAATATGCACAACATAATCCAGAAAGCAAGGAGCGAGGAAGAGGCTGGGGTCTCTCCAGGCCTTTCAGTGCACACTCCATTGACCTAAGGACCTCCCACCAGGCTCCACCTCATAAAAGGTCCACAGTACCTCCCAATACCACAACCCTGGGGACAAAGCTCTTACACCTGGGGAACAC
The DNA here is from genome assembly GCA_001675575.1 of Neotoma lepida. Lineage (NCBI taxonomy): Eukaryota > Metazoa > Chordata > Mammalia > Rodentia > Cricetidae > Neotoma > Neotoma lepida. Next base: position 1,769,900 of record LZPO01089909.1, read on the forward strand.
TACCCATATTCAAGCCATAGCAAAGCATGGTGATGAGGAGAAAGGGAGAGGCAGGCATCAAGCAGAATTCCCAGAGATCCCTGCCCCAGGCGACATGCTTCATAGCTGGGGGCACTCTGCTACAAGCGCCACCAAACAACTTTTAGCTGTGCTAAATTGCAATCCGTCTCCCAATTCAGTCCTTTCTCATGGAGTTTTCATCTGTGGGAGGAGTGCACACATGTATGCAAGTGCCTGTATACACATGTGCATGCCTATGTGGAGGTCAAAGGTCACCCTTGGGCCTTGCTGAGCATTTGGGATGTGACCTATGAGAACCGAGGAGTTTGTCTTTCAGACAGTTCTTAACTTATGGTTCCATTTACAAATAAGCTTCCACATAGGCTAAGATAGGAATATACCATTATCCTGGCGAAGGACCAGCAAAGCAGCAATGGAGTGGGTTATGCCGGAAAGTCTCCAGCAACAATAAGCAGAGGAGTAGAAGTATCTACACGGTCCTCCAAGGACACCCTTGTACTCATCCTGCTGTCCCCAAAATGGTCCAGCAGGTTCCAGCTTCATGGAGACCCATAGGACCAGACCCTAATTGCTGCCCTGTCCCCCCATGGCCCTATGGTGTCTCTTAAGAGGCCTAGAGATAGATTCTCAGAGATATCTAATCCCCATTTCCCACTCTTTTCAAAGGTGTCTTTCTCCGGCAAGCTTGTCACCATGGAAATGAGTCTGTGCCACTGAAGGAAGCTGAGTGGCAGTCCACTTTCAGAATGAGTACTTCTCTCAGCTTTGGAGTGGGGAGATGGAGTATACAACTGCTTCAAGTACCCCCAGATGAGGACTCTGGGACAGCATTGTCTCTGTGGATTGCTTCTTTTTTGAAAGTTTATCAGCATATATTAATTATGCATAATAATGAGTTTCATGATGACATTTCATATATATGCATAATATCTTTTGAACATGTCCCCCTGCATTGCCTCTCTTGTCCCCATCCTTCTCTGCTGATCTCCTGCCTTTTCCTAACTGTCTCCCCTTCTACTTTCATGTATTTCTGACTCAATTCATTTGATTAATGTTGATTACAAGAACATGGGTGAGGAGTTATTCATAGAAGCATGGACATATTACCAATGGCTGCCCCACTGAAGAAAATTTCTCTCCCTCCTCCAGCATTCATTGGCTGCCAATGGGTACTTAGGGAGGAGTAGGGCCTTGTGAGCACTGCCCTCTTAGCTACTGGGAAAGGTGGAGAGTTGGGATCCCCTCCCACCTCCCTGGATGGAATATTGATGGGAGTGTGTGATGCTTTGAATGAGAAAGACCTCCATAAGCTCATATATTTGAATATTTGGACCTCTGTTGGTGGGACTGTTTGGGAAGGATTAGGAGGTGTGGCTTTGTTGGAGGAGGTGTGTCACTGGGAAGAACATTGAGGTTTCAAAAGACTCAGCATTCCCAGTTTCTCTCTGCCTTATGGTTGTGTTTGAAGATGTGTGTTCTCAGCTACTGCTCCAGCACCATGCCTGCCCACCTGCTACCATGCTCCCCACCATGGCGATCATGTACTTTAACTCTCTGAAACTGTGCTTCAAATAAACTTTCTTCTGTAAGGTGCTGCAGCCATGGTGTCACATCACAGCAACAGAAAAATCCCTCCCACCTCCATGATGAAATGTTGATAGGTCGTTAAGATTTCATTACCGTATTGACCACAGCAGGGGGACTTAAGACAACCAGTAACAGCTGTGACTTTTCTTTGTCCCTGTGTGTTCACGGAGGGAGTCAGAGAACAGGAAGAAGTATGAGTGAAAGGAGAGATCCAGAACCACTGCCACCCTGGTCAAACTACCAGGAATCCTCATGGGTCTTGGGCCATCTCATGGCCTATTTGATGTCCATTCACATTTTTAATGAACATAAACACTAATTGCCCACATTATGACATCTGCACATGTATGGATCATGTATTTGCTCATATTTACCCTGTTACTCTTCCCCCTACCACCCTCCTATGAATTAGTCTCCCTCATTACTGTAGAAGGCTTCCATCTGCTGTCATATCATACAGTTTTTAAAGTCTCAATTCAGCATAGAAGAGAAAACATGCCATTTGTCTTTCATTGACATCATCATTGAGATAGAACAGGAAATATTAAGAATCCTTTAAAGGCCAGGTGAAGTGACACATGCTTTTCATGCCAGAACTCAGGAGGAAGATGCAAGTGGATCTCTGTGAGTTCAAGGCCAGCCTGATCTACATAGTGAGTTCCAGGCCAGCCTGGGATACACCTTTTCTTTTAAAAATTAATTTCAAAAAAAGCATTCCGAGAATGCCTCTGTATAGCTCAGTATGAAGATGCCTGAGCTCTAGTGCTAGGATGTGTTTTGTTATCATTAGGGGGACCTGGAACAAGTGGGGGCAGTAAGCCATGCCATCATGAAAAGAAGAAAAATGAAGAAAAACCAGGGCTTTGGTAGCATGCTTTGTACCACTGGATCAGCCTTTGCCTGCAGCCCACATTTCTGCTCAATTTTTTTCAGTTACATGAATCACAAATTCTATGGTAGCTTAAGTTGGTTTTCTGTCATTTAGCATCAAAAACATTCCGAACAAATATATCCTGCAAACATGAATCATAGTGTGGAGAATTGAATGGATTTCAGCACCTTCTTCAATATATTGAAACTGACATATTCTAACAAGCTTTTCTTTTGGACTCTACAAAGACTGTCTCCTTCTTACTGAGAGTCATATCTTGGTTGTTTCATAATTCAGTGGATCCATTTATAAACTCCATACAGATGCAAATTCCGTCTGTTTGGCTTTTAAAACTTTCCTTGGCATTTAAAACACTACCTGGCCCTTCAGTAGGCTATAAATATTTAGTGGTTACCTGCTTGCTTATTACATGAATGAATAAATGAGTGAACAAACAAACAAATGAATGAATGAATTTGAACACAGATACAGTGACCTTCCCCAAATCAGTAACTAGTATTGGGATAACAAGATGGAGAATCCTAAATTCAACATGGCGGTTCAGGCTTGTGACCTCTGTACTTGGGAGGCTAAAGAGGAAGATCACAACACCAAGCTCCTAGGACCAGCTTGAGCTACAAAGTGGGATCCTGACAAGATAGATACATAGATACATAGATACATAGATACATAATAGATACATAGATAGATACATAGATACATAGGTAGATACATAGATAGATACATAGATAGATACATAGATAGATACATAGATACATAGACAGATACATAGATACATAGATAGATACATAATACATAGATAGATACATACATAGATACATAGATACATACATAGATACATAGATAGATAGATAGATAGATAGATAGATAGATAGATAGATAGATAGACAGACAGACAGACAGGAGAAAGCACCACCCCTAGGAACATGCCTGTAAATATTCTTAACTTATGAGGAAGCAGGGAAGAGCCAACATTCCCAATGACCCTTGCCTGAGCTGGACACAGCTTGCATTATGTGTTGCAATCCTACCTTATTGCTTGTAAATACTTTCTAACCCCTGCCACACAGAGGATGCCTAGAAGTAGAAATGATGCTGTATGTGTCCAGATGAGAAAACTGAAGTACAGAGATTTAAACAACCTCTTGAAGGTGACAATAGCTGGATGACAGGAAACAACTCAGTTGAAAAAGCCTTGTGATGGGGACTCTGGCTTGACAGTGTTGAGAGCAATAATCTAAGTGGTTAAGCAGTTAAGAGAGCACAGCTCTGGGTATATCCATGAGGACATTTCCAGGCAGGATTGACTAGGGGAGAAGGACCCTACTGACTGGAGGTGGCAGCATCAGTGAGCTGGGGTCCCTGGGTGGAACAAAAGAGTGAAAAGGAAAAAGGCAACAGAGGACTGCCGTTCTCTCTCTGTTTCCTGTCTGCCACGATGTGAACTGCTCCCTGCCCCCCTCACACAATAGCCTGAACCTTCTGGAACCATAAGACAATTAAGTCCCGCCTTTAGTTGTTTCTGTCCAGTATTTGTGTCACATCCATGCAATGAGTAACTAGTACAAATGCCGACATGGAAACCACCTGTAAGGGGCTCTTAGAGTGGTCAGTCTCTGAAAATTCTAGAGACAGCTGAAGCTGTGCTTACCATAGTTTCTATTAGACTCCACATTAGACACTGACATTTTGTGACCTTGCCCTGCAAAACTGGACGAAAACAGCTTTCCCCATACAAATCACATTTTGTGTGGCATGTTAGGAAGACAGTGAGCCACAGTGCAATAGCTGTGGTGTCACTACTGTCCTTGTGAACTCTGTGCTGGAATCGTGTACTCAAAGGTGTATTATGCACATGTGTGTCTTCCACATAGACAGCCTCAGAAGCTCAAGACTATTTTTAGGGGCTCTTGTCCTGATGTAATGGAGACATAACAGTAAAGGCAAGTGACAGGCTCTTATGGTCACATCCAAGTTCCCAGCTGTGCCCTGAGCATGGTCATGATTTCAGCAGAGCCTATGGTGTTCCTTCTGTCAACATCATTAGCAGGACCCTGGGCATGGGTGCCTGTGGGAGCTGACTACACACAGCATGCATCAGCCTACTCTAAAAAGGGTTCATGTGAGCTCTCTGGCCAGCCAAGTTTCCTCCGGTTGTTCCCTGTCTGCCTACAATGTCTTTCTATAGCAATACTCCTATGCTAGTCAGCTTTGTTGTGCTGTGATAAAGTCCTGAGACAGTCAAAAGGAGAAAAGGTTTCTTTCAGCTCATGGCTTCAGAGCACAAGATGAGCTGGTCCTGATGTTTCTGTGCCCGTGAAAACACAGCAGGAGTGTATGACAGAGAAGGGTTGTTCACTTCATAACTACTAAGAAGTAAAGAGAGGAAGAAGGAGGGATGGGAGTCCCAGTGTTCCCTTCAGGGGTATATCCTTATTGACCTAACTTTCTTCTGCCAGGCCACACCTCCTAAAAGTTCTCCTGTCTCCCAGTAGTACCAAGACTGGCTGGGGACTAAGCTTTCAACACATGGACATTTGGACTTTTAATATTAAAAACTATAACAACTTGGAAGGGCCTTGAGAACGACACAGAGCCTTGCAGGGGTCAAAATGACACACTATGACATGGTCATGCTTGGTAACTTCACAAAAATCTTTCAACTTTCCAGTGTGTGGAGGAGCAGATCTCAGAAAGTGTAGACTTCCTCATTCTACAACACTCAAGCAGAATCTCCTAGACACGGAGAGGAGGAGATGCTGTGGCTGAGGGGCCTCAGATCCAAGAGCCTGGAATCTGACTGGGATTATCTGGTGAAGGGCCCACAGTTTGTGAGGGCCATTCCAGGCCTCATCCTAGCCTGGTGTTCATGCTGCTGATTGAGTGTGCTGGGAAGAGTTTGGAAAGACGGTGGGGAGCCGGGATGAGCAGAGCAGGCTGAACAGGTTTCACACACAGATTCCTGCAGGCACAGATGACAGCTGGGTCCTCCCCACTTTGCAGAGAAAATGAGAGACAGAGACAGAGAGACAGGGAGACAGAGAGAAAGTATGTGTGCTTTAACTTGTCATGGGGAGGGGGGAGGGAGAAAGTAAACATCTAAGAGAAAGTAAAGTTCTCTAGCCTTTGTGTTTTCCCTTCTGCTGAGCCCAGCACCTCAGAATGTCCTGCAAAGGGTGGACCCAGAGCTGCTTTTGAAGGTGGCACCTGGGCTCTCTGTGAACAGGGGTGACTTCTGACTCCTCACAGCCTCTAAAAATAATCTGAGTGTGGGTGCTCTAAATCCGGAACAAAGAAGACACAAAGGGTTAATGAGAGAGCATGACAGAATAAAGGCACCAGAAGCTGGCTTCTAGTCCACATTCTACGCCTGGCAATCTCTTTCCCATATTCACAGAGGGTACCTCCTCCCTTGCTCTCTGGGCCATGGGGATCACTTGTCCTGTGCTCTGTTTATGATTTTGCTATTGTTTTATGGCATTAAAGCCTATGACACACTCACACGACAAAAAGGAGGACAAAAAATTACATTCATTGATCCATACACCCTGACCCAGTGGTCCAGAGGTCCAAACCCTCAGCCAATTCAGACCCCAGAACCCAAATTCTTAACTTTCCCACTCCTCGTATTTCCAGATAGAAGATGTAATAAGTGAGACATTTTCTAGAACCTACTAGCTGAAGTAGAGATGTAAAGCTGACCTGGTCCAGCACTTGTTCCGTCTGACTCTCAAAGGAGCCACCTCTCCAAAGGAGATGGCTATTGTGGTCTGAAGTTAATGAACTCAGTGAGATGTCTGCTCACTACCACACCAGCCTTCACACTGAGCTGCACATCCTGAGGAACGCAGCTCCCACCTCTGTCTGTTTGTGCTCTAGTAAGCAAGTGCCTGTACAGACTGGGCATTTGAAGATGTGTCTTCTAGGGAGCGGAGGATGTCTCGAAGATCCTTGTAGAGGAGGATCTCAAACCATGCTTGTTGAACAAATGCATGGAGGAATTAACAAAGAAGTGAACTCATAGCTGCCCCCTTCTTCAGTTCTTCTGTGTTCACGAAATCATCAGCAATGTTTTCTCAAGCTCAAATGTGCACCCCAGTTTGAAAGAGGATTTTGATTGGGCCTAAGACAGCTCACCTTCCACCAGCCCTCCGGAAATACTGGTGATCCTGGGTCATGGATAATGCTTTGAGTAGCAAGGGCTGATGGCCCCTAGGTCTGACTCGTGGCTGCTGTCATACTTCAAGATCACAAAAGGAGAGTCTTAAAAAGCATTGTTTAGCTTGCTTTCTAGTTCTGTGCTAAACGCCATGAGCAACGTGTGTGTGTGAGGGGGTTATTTCAGTTTTCAGTTGCCATCTGTCATGAAGGGGAGTTAAGGCAGAAGCTCAAGGCAGCAACTGAAGCAGAGACCATGGAGGAGAATTGCTTCCTGGCTTGCTCCTCCTGGCTTGCCCAATTGACTTTCTAATACAGCCCAGGACCACCTGCTCAGGGGTGGCAACACCTACAGTGAACTGGGCCCTCTCACATCAATCATCCATGAAGAAAAATGTCCTCACAGACTTGCCCACTAGCCAATCTGATGGACACATTTTTCTCAATTGAAGTTCCTCTCCCTA
>LZPO01089909.1:1777066-1817143 GCA_001675575.1 Neotoma lepida
CATCAGTTTCTGAACCAGCCTTTTCTTTTCCCAAGTGCACAAATTGGACCATTTGGCCAAGTTTCCCCCAGATACCTGCTGAACTCCCAGGTCTCTCATCTTCTAGCTTCTACCAGATTTCTTCTCCCTCAACTAGACTCTGTCATTCTAGACAAGCACTGAGACTTGGAGATGAGGCCCCATCTCTAGGTTGGGGAAAGCGCAGTCCACTGTGGAATTCCTGGGTTTTACTTGCTAGGGGAAAAAAAATCTATCTTGGTGCCATCCATTATGCATTTTGAGTTATACAATGAGTTTGTCTTGAGACATATTTATGCCCAAGAATATTATGTATTCTCTTTATATACCATGCAAGGTTAAATTTTTTGAAAATTTATATTTGCTTTTTATCACCCAGACATATAAGTGATTTATAACCAGACCTGATGGATTGGAATCAGATGGCAAACCCCAGATTAACCCCATAGATCCTGCGGCCATTGGTCAGTTCTTGCTATTGATGATATTTTCACCTGAGTGAATGCATTCAAGACTTCCCTTTTCAGATAAATATGCAGGTGGGGATCGTTTTGCAATGCAGGCACTTCCTCTTTCTGCTTTAAGTTCATCCAGCAATTTTTTAAAAAGACAGACATATTGAAACAGTCATACACTGAATAATTCATGTGGAAAAATTTGGGGGAAAGCTAAATAGAGGTGACTTGTGGTATATTCGTACTCACTGGTGTTACAAGATGGAGACATTCTGCATTACATAATTGCTATTCACCAGAAATGCCTCCTTCATGAGACCCCTTGTGCCTCACCCCTTCAGCCACTCTGCCAGCCATGGGTCCTCTTTCAGAAATGACAAGTGCTCAGGACTTTGGAGACTGAGGCAGTGGGATGGCAGGAGGATAGCAAGAGGCCAACCTGGGCTACATAAGAAGATGGTATCTTTTAAATAAGGAGAGAGAGAGAGAGAGAGAGAGAGAGAGAGAGAGAGAGAGAGAGAGAGAGAGAGAACTCAGGGCTGGCAAGATGGCTTCACTCATGAAGCAAGCCTGAGGCCATGAGTTTGATCCCTCGCACCCATGTTAAGGTGGATCCAGACAACTGACTGGACTCCACAACATTGTCCTCTGATTTCCACACATGTGCTGTCACATGGCGTCTCTCCTCTGTCTGCCTCGCTCTCTGTGAATGTGTATCTGTCACACACACACAATAGTAATATAAAAACTCTTTGAAAAATATCTTAACATTGACAGGTGTATTTGAAGGTTATCATGTGAACTGAGCTGGCCCAGGAGGTAGTAATATGCCATGTCTTGACCCACAACCCCACTACACATCCACAGGCTTGAGTATAAGCATCCATGCCAGCCATGGGTGTGATCTGTCACCCTCGATTGTGTGCTAGACCCAAACAGGTTCTTTATGTGCAAATCCCTGGCCAAGGGTGGTCCTGCACACAGCTCAGCATTCACCCAGGTGCAAAAGCCAGCCAGAGGATGAATCATTATTATTTTTTTAATCAAGTAACAGGCCCAGGTGTAGCAGCAGCCCAGCTTTCTAATATCACTGTGGCTTTGATAAATATGTCCCATTCCTTGATAACTTTTCCAAATCCTTTAATATCCTGCAGCTCAGTCCCTGATGTCTGGCTGTCGCAAAAATGTGTGAAGGGAGACCGAATGTCAATAAAATCTCCCCGCCTGCCTCAACCCGGTACATAATCAGCTCCAAGGTAAATAAATGGTAAGTTAGTTATCTGCTGCAGGGAGTCAGGCAGGCAGGCAGGAAGGAAGGTAGGGAGGCCCTTCTGCTTATCAGGCTCTCCCTTTGGCCTTCCTACCCTGCTAACCAAACCATCTTCCTGCTCCAGGCTCTTCTGAGGGAAGCATCGGACTCCCCCCTCCACCACCATTTTTCTTTTCTTCTTTGGTCCTTGCCCTCAGAGGGACAGCCAGCTCTGCTTTTCTGAAATGTTATCCGCTTTCTGCTTTGCTCTCCTCAACTCCATTAAATCACCTTTCATCACATTAAATACAGGTCTTCAGGGTGGTCAGAGAGCTGCGCTCTGAGGGATGATGTTATAATGAGGGCGACGTGTATGAAAAATCACTTTTCAGCTCGATCCCAGGCAGGCCAGGAGGAGGGGGAGGTGCTGAGCGGGTCTTGCTAGAGACAGGAGTCAGAAGCTTGAGGAGGGGATTCATTCATTCATTCATTCAGCAGATGCCTATGTGTGGCCTACTTCTTGTCAGCCTCTGAGAATACACCCACAAACAAAACCCTCTGTTTCCTCGTGGAGCTTCCGTGAATAGAAATGCATGGAAATGTGGTGGAGAACATGCTGAAGAGGCCACTGTTGTGAAGAGTCCTGGGGGGTCTTTGCCTGTGAATGTCTCCTGCTCTGGACCAAAGCCTTCTTCCAAGAGATAGTCTTTCTTTTGAGTGAAATCAGGAACAGCTCTCCTCTCTCCACCCCATCAGAGCAACTGCTCTTGCAAGGGGTTAAGTGCTCCTGCATCAGGATCCCTTTCTCAACACCTGAGTGTCAACCTGTTTACTGGGTCCTTTTCCTGCACAGTTAGAAGGACCTGGGGCAGAGACAACTCACAAAGGACAGAAAAGTCCCAGGAAAGTTAGCAACAAGGAAGACTTGGGACAATTTGGGGCCAACAGAGTCCCCTTGGGCCAAGTCTCTGACCTGGACCTCTGAACCAGGATTCTATTCCAGAACCAGAAAGCCCCTGACGAGGAACTTCCCACTAAAAAGCCCAGACATATCAAAGGAAGAGTTTAGTGAAGAAGCCAAATAAGTTTGAGTTTCTCCAAGCTCAGGGGGGAGCAGCCCCTTTTCCTCCATTACTTAACCTTAACTGTCATTGGTTGTTGGTTGGAACCTGTAAGTCTCCTTGTTAATGAGCCTCTTAGACTGGGCCATCCATTTGTGCCAGGACTCAGATTCAAACTGGGACAAAAGAAGCAGGGAGATCAGTTCTAGGACTAGAATCTGGAGCCAAGTGGAAAGAGTGGCCGCTTCCAGAGCTGGGTGTAAGGCGGTATTCTCACGTTGAAGGCATACTCAAGTCTGTAAGATGCAGGATCCTCCAAATCACCCTAGGACTTGGTGGGTCTTATCTGCCTTCTCTGGACATGGATTTTTAAGAAGCACCAAAAATGGTAAAAATGGTGCTGAAATAGTCAGGCTGTGGTATTAGTTCACTTTGTGTCATTATGACAAAAGACCTGAGGCTGAGCCAGGGATTGGGTTCCATCTCCAGAACCCACGCAAAAAAACAGATTTGGTGGCATACATCTGTAATTGAAGCACTTCTGCAGGGAGGTAAAAGGCAGAGACACGGCACATTTCCCAGAAGCCTAGAGTATACAGCATGGCAGAAGTAACCACAGACCCTGACTCAACAAGGTGAAAGGAGCAAACTGACCCTGAAAGGTTGTCCTCTGATCTCCCAACACATCCCGCAGCATGTATGTGTCCATACACACACAATAAACAAACAAACAAACAATTGAAGAACTGTGGCTGGGCGCCTCGTAAATAGACCGATTTAGCTCACAGTTTGGGAGCTGCTGTTAGCCTCATCTACTTCTCTCTGTGGAGGGCTTCCTGGTGGATAGTATCAACCTGACAGGAACACGTGAGGAAGAGATCACACAGTGACACAGGGGACCAGAGGAATTGAGGAGTGTGTCACTTTTCTCATTATTACAACAAAATCCCTGAGAGATGCAGCTTAAAGAAAGGTTTCTTCTGGCTCATTACTTAAGGAGATATAGTCTATGATGTTTGATTGATAATGGCCCCCATAGGCTCCTATGTTTGAATGCTGGGTCCTTAGTTGGTGGAACAGTCTGGAAAGGATTAGGAGGAATTGGTAGAGTTCCTGGCCACTCCCCCAGCTAAGTGACTTCACATGCGCAGTTCAGTAGCCAAGCAAGGGGCGTAATTCGGGTGCAATGTGATCGTGCATGTGCAAGGGAATCCCTGCCTCTTCTTCCCTTCCCTCGTCTCTCTTCCTCTCTTCCTCTCTTCCTCTCCTCTCTCTCTCTCTCTCTCTCTCTCTCTCTCTCTCTCTCTCTCTCTTAAAGCTCTGATACTGGGTTTTGTTGTGCCTCATGACTTTTTTCACACGGTAACCACAGCGCTGCAAATAACCAACATGTATGGTCTTGTTCAAGGCGGTGTGTCACTAAGGGTAGATTTTTAGGTATCAAAAGGCCAGACTATTCCTGTTCTCTTTATCTTTTTTGGCTTCAGGCTTGTGGATCAGGTCGTAAAGTCTTAGCTGCCGTTTTAGTGGCATGCCTGCCTGCCTGCCTGTCTGCTGCCATGCTGCTTCCCATGATGGTCGTGGGCTCTAAGCTTCTGAAACTGTATGCAAGCCCTCAATAACTCTTTATATGTTAACTTGGTCATGGTATCTCTTCACAGCAATAGCAAATTAACTAAGACATAGTCCATCATGGAAAGTAAAGTGTGACAAGAGCTGCCCTAGTCATGGTGGCAGGAGCAAGAGACAGCTGGGCCCATTGCATCCACAGTCAGGAAGCAGAGAGAGCCAAATGCTGGAGCTCAGCTCACTTTCTCCTTTGTGTTCAGTGTAGAACCCCAACCCACAGAATGGTGCCATCCATAGTCCCACCTCAGTTACCCCTCTCTGAAAACATCCTCATACACATGTCTAGAGGTGTGTGTCCTAGGTGATTCTCAATTCAGTCATGTTAACAGTCAAGACTAACCATCACAAGGGACTAGGCTTTCTTCATAACAACCCATTCTTATAAAAACTGACCAGTATCTTGAGAGAACTTTATAAACCCCATCCAAGGGGGCCACATCTCTAACCACCTAATTATCTTCCACTGGGTTCCACATCTTAAATGTTATATGACTTCTTATCACCACCACCCTGGGGACCAATCCCATTTAACACATGAACCTTTAGAGAACATGGTCAAACCAAGTCCAAATATTGCCATTTACTAATACTGTATATTGCCATTTGATGTATACTAATCTGATAGGAGCAAATTGAGCATGTTGTTCCATTTCTGCTTTATCAGAAATCTCTACCATCACAGTCACTAACAATTTAAACAACAGACAAATAGCAATAAAGTAAGCACAGAAGATCCAAGAAGAGCTAAAGAGAGAACTACTTCATTTTCAAGAAGAATTTAGATAAATTGTAAAGGAGCCAGGACTCACTGTGATCAGATATAAAGTATTTTCTATCTGTGCTCTTTCTAAATAAGATTTTCAAATTAATGAATGGCCTCCAAGCTTCTAGTAAAGCATGATCTCAGAGTAGGAGTAGATGAAAGGTACAGCCTTAAGACCCGTTGAATTCAGGGCCTGGTGGATCACTGAATATGCATGTTTTCTAAGGATCTAAGGGGTTTAATCTCATATCCCAGGCCTACAGCCTGTATTTCGAGCATCCATACCCAGCCCTGATATACAGTGTTACCAAAAGTGGTGGTGGTGGGTAAGTCATCTGTCTGTGGTCAAACAGCTATTTCTAGGATGCTGTTGAACAGGGCAGAAAAGAACAAGACCCACGTCTCAGTGTCTCCTTCACACCTCATGCAGCCCTGCCACTGAAGTCTGTAACATGCAACATTGCTACATAACAGATTATCCCCAATATTTATGAGCTTGAAGGAACCACAGTTTTCTTCTGCTCCAAGATACTGTGATTCAGGAACTCAGACAGAACACACCAAGGGAGAGCAGTCAGTCTGTGGTCCAGGAGGTTTGATTTCTCATCTGTACACTCAAAGTCTAGGGATACTTACAGCTGGGGATTGGTGGGTGGACTCATCAACCACGTGTCTCACTTCTGCCTCAGGTAGACTCCAGGACTGCCAGACAGACACCTCTATAGGAGAAAGACCTAGCAGCCTGAGCATCCTCTCCACATGGTGGCCTCAGAAGAGGTAGGCTTTGGCATGCTTCAGATATGAGGTGCCCTTCTTAAAGGCCTATGTATTGGAGGTTTGGTCACTATCTGATGATACTGTTTCAGGAGACGATAGAAACTTTAGGTGGTGGGGCTTAGCTACAGGAAGTAGGTCACTTGAGGCATGCCCTAAAGGACATCCTTGTTTGTTTGTTTGCTTGCTTGAGACAGGTTCTTACTATGTACCCTTAGCTGGCCTGGAGCTTGCTGTGTAGACCAGGCTGGCCTATAACTCAGAGATCTGCCTGACTCTGCCTCCAGAATACTGAAATGAAAGGCATGTGCCACCATGCCTGGCTCCTTGAAAGCTATCTATCTTATCCCTGCTTTCACACTCCCTTCCTCTCCTTCACCTCTCCCACACCCCCTCCCCACACCACCATCTCTCTGTCTTTCCTGGCCACCATGAAGTATACAGCCTCTGCTGCATGTTCCAGTCACCACGGCATTCTCCCTCAGCTCAGGTTGAAGGTAATGAGTACAACTCACCTTGGACTGAAATCTCTGAAGCCAAGAACCAAGATATCCCTTTCTCTTCACTGAAATGGTTTCTCTACATGTTTGTTACAGTAGCAAACATTTTTCTAATGCAAACTATGTGTATAGTGGCTCCAGGCTAGCACAGGCCTCTAGTTTCATGGGTATGCAGCTGACATGCTGAGTTCAGCCTGGGCCCAGGCAACAGCCCATTACTTACAAAATGGGGGAGGGGATATTTGAAGAACCCTTCTCTCCCCCACCAGAGCCCTCTTGAGTAGGGCACTCACCAGACCAGAGGCATGTCTAATCCTCCACAGAAGCACCCCTAAAGGTAAATGTGTCACAAGATGGGGAAGGAAAGATTGGATTTCAAGATGGACTTACTTAGGTAAGAGAGGATAAGTGAGTGAGAGAGAGGAGAAAATAAGAGAGAGAAACTATGGCATAGATAGAGGTGGTGGGGCCTCTTCAGGCTAAGCAGGCAGACAGCAAACTACAGAAAATGAAGAGGATGGCGCTGGAAAGAAGAAGCAAGCAAGTGGGCTACAGAGCAAGGTCTACCAATGGAGTCAGGGAGGCCAGGAGCCGCATGGAAATGATTCCAGGCAGAAAGCAGCACAGCCATGTGCTTTCAATCCGAACAAAAGCATTCTGTGTGCATGTAGAAGTGCTGTCAAAAAGCACAGGTTTGTCTGGCTGCCTTCAACAGCCTGTAAATGGATGCTTTGGACCATTACCTTGTAGCTTCAATGTCCCTGTAAGACCTTCTTGGAAGCACAGTGTAGAAGTGTTCAATATTTAGCCAGAATATTGGCGAGTCTTAGCTTCCCGCTGCCCAAAAGTGAGTCTATCATGAGCTCAGGCCAGTCTGTGTGACTCTGATGAAGCAAAGGGCCTGGAGAGCAGTAACCTCCTGACCTTAAACCATGGGAACAGTCAGAAATTCATGCAGAGGGGGCAGATGACTCTATCATCTTTAATGGGCTACTTAATTCCTGGTGGCAAAAGAGAAGAGCTACCAGTGACATGCCCCAGGCAGCAGATGGCATCATGGACAGCTTTATACTGGGGAGGAAGTATGACTCTGAATAGCCCTGAGCCAACCAGAAACAAAGAAATGAGTACATTCATGCTTCTTCGGGACATGCAAAAAATAAAAATAAAAATTAGTAGTAGAGTGGGAAAGTGAGACCAAGACAGGAAGACAGCCAATCCAAGGCATGTCATCAAGCCAGCTGTCACTGTGGGCAACAAGAGCGTATTCCCAGCAAGAACAGTGCTTCGGAATGTATCAGGGTGAAGGAGCCGGTTGGCTGGTGGTATCATCAATCTACCACAAATGAGTCCTTTCACACAAATAAAGCTAAGATGTCACCGTGATGTAAAATTGTTAGAAAAGTTCCTACACGCTGACTTCCCCCTGTGTACTAATCTTGAAATGTACAAGTAATCAGTATGCCATAGCATGTGGCGGGTCTGAGGACCGTGCTTTGAGTAGCATTGATACAGAATACACACTCCAAGTTAGCACTCTCACAGAGCCAGGTCTTCTATACACCAGCTTATACAGGGTATTGACAAAGTGTATGATTCTCTCTTCTACATGGACAAGGTATCTGGAAAATCATCAAATAAATGCACACACTGGTGGTTTGGAGTCAGCCTGAACATGCTAAGGGGACAGAGCACAATTCCAACAGCATTAGCTGCAGAGGGACCCAACTTGTCCTTTTCCCTATGCCTCTCCCCAATTAGCAATGCTCTAGGGCTTGAAGCAAGAGCAAGTGGAAGCCAGATGTAAGTAGCCAGAAGTGGAGGTGCTCAGACAAGTCAGAACTCCACTCTGGAGACTTTTCAAAGGAAGCCATATTGAGCAATGGTACTTTCTCTGCTTTTCCTGACACTCCAACTCAACTCTCATCAAAAGCACCCAGGCACTGTTTAAAGACAAGAACAATCACCTCAGCCCCGCTGTCAGCTCCAATAAGACACTGACTAGCTTTACTGACCATGGTTCATAGTGCTGTTAGGATTGCTCCCACCTGTAGCTTCTGGGGCTTGCTCTTACCTTCTTGCCTCTTCCACAGGCTGGTTTTGTATGGTGCCAGGCAGCGCCTTCAGGTGGTGTGATAAACTCAGGGCTTGCTAACTAGAGACAGTAATGAGTAGGGTCAGCATGAAGAGAGGGTATGACTGAAGAGTCTGTAAGACAACTTGGAGGAGTGTGCCCCCAGGAGAAGCAAGACCCACATGGCGCCTCCACAACATTCCTTCCAGGCTGGCTTGTTTTCATGCCTAGGGAAAGAGGAGGACCCTAGTGCCCAAATCACAATGGCAAGAATGGATTAGCTGCAGGCTCTAGCTTCGCAGTAACCTTGTGCTGTGTCCTTTCAAATCAATATTTCATGGCTCTAGGATTGTTTTATTTTTTTCTTGTACTTGGAACCAGTGTCTCAGTCCCGGAGAACAGTCCTGAGGACTGAGTTACAGGAACTGAGATCAGCCACCCCCACAGCACACTACGTGGCTCTGGATGCTAGATCTTCCACTTCTGAGGCAAGTGACAGTGTACCTCAGTTTCCTAATCTGGAAAATGGGCTTCTAGGTACCTGATGGAGTTCTTAGTGTATTTAGTGCACTAATATCTGTAATGTTCACCCATGCAGTCCTGGGTCTGCCTCAGCCAGCAAAGCCCCCTGGACCTCTGGGGAAGTGAGCAGAAAGAAGTTCACTTGGGCTGCCCTGAAAGCACAATTTCACCCCTGTCATACAGATGGCAGCTAATGAAGGAGTGTGACTAAACTTTTCCATTTTCAGCTACTGATTCTGTGATGACATGCAGTCCCCAAGCCAAGGGCTTTCACCAGCCATGCCATTGCTGTCACCAATACTGCTGCTGCTCCTTCTATTGCCAGTAGGGTTTCCACCTCAGGAGACAGACCCTTAAATCATTCTCATCCTCTTAGCCCCCTTAGGTCATGTTTCTCCCCCATCACCTAGAACACACTCAGGCTATATAGCATGCTCAAAAGGATGGAGATGGGTTGAGGAGTCAGGAGGCAAACCAGTCCCAGATTAGGAATGTTAAAGGCTAAAGGGTCACAGATCTGCCTTATCCTACCCAAAGTCATACAGATTCCAGGCCTCTGTAATCATTTCCAGTTCCCTAATTAGTGTCCTCTTGTTTATAGCCCTGGTTTGGGTTGCCAGAAAAATATGAACTGCAGATAAACAATGAATCTTTTTAGTATAAGTATGGCCCAAATATTGCATAGAACATATACCAAAACATGTCTTTATCTAAAATCCAAATGTCCACAGGCATCTTGTATGTGTGTATCAAATTTGACAACCTTGTCCAGGGTCACAGAAGGGTCTCTAGAGCCTGGAGCTCCGTGTTCCTGTTTAGGGACTCCAGGAAGATAACTTGAGAAAGGACTTTGGCCAGTGGTTTGATTGAGAGGTGCCCGAAGAGGCACATCCACGAGTGGGGGAGGCGGGAGGAGATAGAGAAGCCACCAACAGACATGGGACTAAGGAGATTGCACCTGTGGCCAACTGGGGCTTGCTCCCTGTAGGGAGCAGCCCAGAAATCATGTGGGACATACCTTAGAATTGGGCTCAGCCTCTTTTTCTGACAGTAATCCCATCATACCACACCATCTAAGCACCATCAAAAGGTCTGATCTCCAAAACCCATCACATTAGGAGTGAGAGCCTCATTGAGAAGAATTTCAGGTGGAAGCTGACAGGTGACTCATCAAGTGTGAGTCAGATCCCCAGAACCCACATGAGATAAGGACAGACTTGATTCCTCTAAGTTGTTTCCTGATCTCCATCCACATGCTATAGCACATACATACCCATGCATGGCACACACACACACACACACACACACACACACACACACACACACACACACACACACACACACACACCAGTAAATAAATGTAAAAAAAAGAAGAAGAAAAGAATTTCAGAGAGGCATAAACATTGCATCTACCACTTGCCCATTTTCTATATCAAGGTTGCCCCAAGGCCATGAACTCTCCTCTGGTGCTTCACTGAGCATGCCCAGGCAGTGCTGGGAGTGAAATGCTAGCAGCAGTTGGATTGGAAAGCATGGACCACAGCTGCAGGTAAGCAGCTGAGCATCTGAGCCCAAAGAATCCACTGTGGCTCATCCAGAACACCTGCTTCATTTTCTTTGACCTCGAGCTGACCCCTGAGTTATAGGAGGATGGGAAAGACTTGCTCACTGGGCATCAGAGGGCTGCTGCCAAATCAAATGAGACCGTGTGTGGGAGAGGGTGTTTATACCTATGAGACACTATGGAAACTGAAGGCATGATCAACATTATTTAAGAAACAAAGGGAAGAGGAGGGGAAAGAGGGAAAAGAGAAGGAAGGAAAGAAAGAGGGAGGAGAGAGAAAATGTACTGGTACTAAGGGACTAGACTAGTATTCCAGGACAAAAATGAATTTGCTGTATTCCTATTGTTACAAGGTACCTCACTTTGATCTAGGCCCTCTTCTGGGTATGAAGATTCACTATTGAACCAGACATGCCAATTTCTTGCCTTCATGGAACTTACATTTTAGTGGGGGAAGAAAATATGCAACTTTGTAAAATACTATAGACAACAATAACCCAAGCAAGGGGGCCAGGGAAGGTTGCAGAGTGTGGCAGAGATGCAGTTTTTAACAGGTCAGAGAAGGTGTCACACGAAGGTGACTTTAGAGTCAAGCCCAAGAGAAGAGAAGAGGGAAAAGAGCCTGGGCAAGGGCTCCTAGATGAGTGTGTGCTTGGCTTCATCTAGGCACAAAGCCTTGACCTGTTGTGAAAAGAATAGGGGAACTGTGGTGACTGGTACTCAAGAGGTTGATAGAAAAGATTGTTATGAGGGCAGTGTGGGTGTGGATGTGTGGATCACAGCGATGGCTTTGGCTGTCTTTGGGATGAGTTAGGACCATTGAATGGCAGCAAAGAGTACGATGATGTTGTGTAACTCATGGTTTAAAAGAGCTTTTTAGTTGCCTGCTTAAGAACAAGCTTCCTGAGTCTGGCAAGCAGGTCTATCATGCCATTTACTTGGCAGGCTGAGACAAAAAGACTGCAAGTTCAAAGGCTGCCTAGGATACAGAGTGAGTTTAATACCAGCCTTGGCAATTTAGTGAGTCCCTGTCTTAAATGAAAGTTAAAAGGTGGAGAAAGAAAAAGAAAGAAGGGAGGAAGGAAGGAAGGGAGGGCGGTCTAATGCCTGGTGCATGGTGATACACACAGGCAATCCCAACACTATGGAAGCTAAAGCAAGATTGTGGGTCCTGGACCAGTTGGAGTTTCAGAGTAAAACTGTCTCCAAACAGTTAAGAAATGAAAAAAGAATATGATCTTGGGCAGTCACCTGGGACACTTGGACACAGAACTAGGGCCACAACAACCTGATGGGTGGAAAGTGCGTGTTGTTAGGTATTGCCAGCAGGGTTTGCCGCCAGGATGGATGAGCAAACAAAGTGGAGGAGGGTGAATGTTAGGCTTTGGACCTGAGCAGCAGAAGAATGGAGCTGCCAAAAGCAAGGTTCAGAAGGCTGTGGGTGGAACAAGCTGGACTAAGGATGCTGAGAATGAGAGACTGCTCATGTAGAGAGGTCAACTAGCCCAATACCAGGACACTGAGTAAGGCCACCTAGAGGTAGGGCAGACAGAAAAGAGGGAGCCAGAGTGCAGCATACAGAGAAGAAGACTCAGGAGGCTGAACCTTGGGAACCACTGTAACAGGGTCAGTTATACCACCACCAAAGTCCTCCAACGATAACAGCAAAAAGCAGTCTCAGGAGCGCAAACTCCACAGGATCTTTTTGCCTGTCTTCAGCCTTTCCCTGCTCTTACTACAGAGAAAGCTAAACCTCGGCTTCCAGGGGCCTGCTCCTTGTTGATTTCAACACACTGCTCTTCAAGCTTCAGGCCTGGTCTCTGCCCTCCCCTTATACCCTGTCTTAAAGTCTTCCTCCAAGAACATCAGTGCCCCAGAGTGTGTCTATCCCGGATACCCTCTGGTTCCCACCCAGTTCTTAGCCCACCATCTATGATCCTCAATCCAGCATCTGCCTCAAATGACCCATCACAGCTCCCATAGCACCCCCCTCCTCAACCTCTGCTTATTTGTGATTGGCATGTTCTGCTGGCCAGCAGGCTCCATCCATCTAAGGCAAGCCCTAGAAGTTTTCTATCAAGTCCACGTTCTTTCCTCCCACTTGACCAGCTCCAAAGTAGCCCAGCATTTAAAAAAAAAGACCTCATGTATAGAGCACACTTGACTGTGAAGAAACCCAGATACTACACCACACACACACACACACACACACACACACACACACACACACACACACTTTTTGCCACCACCATTATCCTTTGCAGCCAGACCCATTGCAGAGCCACTCAGCTGTCAACAGCTATTGGGAATCGTGACTGAAGAGGCAAAAATGCGTTTGCACATGCTTTCTCTTCTTACCACTCTGAGGCAGCAAGGGCCCTTAACAACCGATTAGAACTCCTACCTTCCTAGAGAGTAAATAAAAGCTCATCTGGAGGGGTGGTGCAGGGAGGCTGGGAAGTACTGAGGCTTCCCTTTCCCCAGCATCCTCTTCCCTCATTGGAGGTGGCCTCAGAGGTTTTAGAGGGAGGCAGTGCCGTAACTCATGAGATTAAAACATGCCCGCTTCTCCTCAGACATGTATTCTATATGAAAATGTGGTTTATGGGCATCAGGTCCACAAATCTAAAGCCCAAGCAATTCTACCTGTGACCATCAGTCATGAAAGTACACTCCTGGAGAATGAGAATTTACACGACCACTGTTAGCCCATAACCAGCACCAGAGCATCCTCCCCCAGGAGCTAGGTCTCCCTGACAACAACTATCCGCCCCATTTTTACTGGCTGATACCCAGGCTAGTGGCAATGACTCTCAAATGTGAGTATTTATCATGAGACGCTTTCAAGGCTCATCTCTTCTGGTTTGGGGAGAGGGTACTGGATAAGAAGGAATGAGGCTTTAAAAAAAAGAAAAAAAAAAGGAGTTCACTTTCTACCTCTCACCAGCCATGTAGCTCAACAACTTTGCTCTATGTCTGTTGCTGCCTATGGCTTCCACTCCTGAGAATCTGAGTTTAATTCAGCACAATGTAGTGGTGAGGCTCTTAAGCTCTGGACGACTCAACCTCTCTGTGTCTCAACTTCCTCTGTGAAATGAAACAACCATGGCACAGCTTCATTGCAGTGCTATGAGATTTAAAGAGGGCAACATTTGTATGGAGCCCAGAGCAGTGCCTTCTATATGAGTGCCCAGTAAAGCCTCTATCAAATTCATTCATTCAGCAGACACTAGGCACTGTGTTCTCTTCCTAGGACCGCTAGAACCAAGCATTACACACTTCATGGCTCCCAACAGCAATGTGCAGCCTTACAACTCTGGAGACTAGAAATCTGATATCAAGGCGTTCACAGAGTTGGTCCCTCCTCAGGACCATGGCAGGCATCTGTTTACTGCCTCGTTCCTAACCTGTGGCAGCTTTCTGGTCATCTCTGCTGTTCTTTGGCTCAAAGAAACACCATCCTTATCTCTGCCTTCATATTCACATGTGAATACCTATGATACATGGGTTTGGGGGCCCCAAATTTCCCATTTTTATAAAGGCACTAGCCATATTGTATTAGGGACCACCCTAATGCCCTCTTCTTCATGTGATTTGCATTGATGCTATATCTAAGTGAAGTCACATTCTGGGGCACTTGAAGTTAAAATTTCAGCCCATCTTTTCTGAGGCAACACAGTTCCTCCCATGACATGCACCTTCTAACAACTTCTGCATGGTTCCAAAAACACAGACATTAATGAGACATAGTCATATTTGCCGGAGTTCACGCTGGAATGTAGGAACAGATGTGTATGCATGAATCAGGAGATATAGTAACCAGAGAAAAGCATAAAATGCAAGGACAAAAGGCACAGGGGTGGTAGCACCAGAAGGGGAACTTCAGAAGGTTTCACGTGTTTGCTGAACTTTGAAGGATAAGTTGGATTGACACTCCCCAAATGAGTAACATCCCCCTTTGACCTACAAGAGATTGAGAGTGCGTGGCATTTTCCTGAAGCTCAAGTCCTTGATGTGGCTGTAGTGTCAGGTAAGACTCAGCAAAGAAACATCCACAAACATCGCTCACACCAATTTCAAATGGCCTTGGCTTCCAAGTTAAGGATTTCTCTTGTCATCCTATAAGTATTTTTTTTAGGTCAAGGTCCTCAGAGGTAAACAAGGATTCTTGGGGCAAGGTTTTTATTTAGGAGGAATCACCAGGAAAAGCCAGCAAAGATGTGGGGAAGGGCCAAAGTCAAACCAAGGGACAATACCAATCCACAACTCTCAGAGGCTGTATTTTGCCTGATGCTGCAGGGAAAGTCTGGACCCTCTATCAGTCTCACCTCAGAGATGTCCGAATTGGAGAAAAAGAGCTAGAGAGCCTGCAGCATCTCCACATGTCAGGCCCTGGATCAGAGCGGCCTCCGACACTTAAGGCTGTCCCCATTCTGTGATTCGGGTGAAATGGATCTGGTCCTAAGAAACTGGCTGCCAAGAGTACAGACAGGGCTGGGGTCAAGATCCACCCCAAAAGGCAAAGAGATCATCTGGTAGGGTGCTTCTAGTGTCCTCTCTAGTGAAGGTGAGATGTTAAAATGTTTCTTGGGGGGTGTGGAATTTAGAGATCTGCCCTCCAAGTCAGAAATCTGATAACTGTGTAAATGAAGGAGACAGCGGGAAAAGCAAGCTAGTAGTGAGGCTGTGGCAGTAGTCCAAGCCAAAGCTACTGGAAACCCAAACTAGGAAGCGTGGAGAAGCTGGAAAGGAGGTGAATTGGAAAGGCATTTATAAGCAGGCCTGACTGTGCTGAGTTTAGGTCCTATGTGTGTGTGGTACTAGGATAGGACCTCGTTTAGACCAGGTGAGCACTCTCTCATACGCCCCAGCCCTCTTTTTACTCATTTTGTTTTGTTTTTATATTAGCATGTATTACATAATGGGCTTCATTATGATGTTTTTAATAGATGCACACATTATGCATTCTGATCACATTAGCCCATTGCCTTCTCCTGTCTAACTCCCACTTCTGCTGATCCCCTTGTCTTCCCAACTCCTCCTTCTACTTCTGTGCTTTGTCGGTCTGTGAACTGATGGCTTAATTAGGGTTACATACAGAAACACGGGTGAGGGGCTCTTAAAAATAGCACGGGCATCTTAGCAATGGCTGGACTACTGAAGGAAGTCCATCTCCCTCACCCAGCAGACATTAATAAGTCCTCCAAGAGGGGCAGAACCATGTGAACCCCTCCCTACTCCGTGCTAAACTGCTAATGGACCCGATACTACGCAGGATTTTTGAGGCTAACCACAGCAGCTGAGAGTCCATGAATGCAACAGGCATGTCATGCATGGAAGACAACATTAAGACAGTGTCCCACGGCACCCCCACTTTCCTCCAGCTTTCACATTCCTTTTGATTCCTCTTCCTCAGTGTTCCCTGGGCCTTGGGGGTGTAAGATAGATGTCCCATTTATGGCTGGGCACACACAGTCACTTATCCTCAGCACTCCAATCAGCTATGAGTCTCTGCACTAACTGCCAAGCATTTCAATGACACACTTTTCAGACAAAGGCCAAGAGTAGCTCTAATCTCAGCTAAGTTGTCCAGACTGGCCTTAAACTTAACATCCTGCCTCAGCATCCTGAGGCCAGGACTACAGGTATGCTGTCACACCTAGAATAGTCTGATTCTTGAATTTCCCATAGAAGCTCATTTGTTGGAGGCTGAGTCTCCAAGGAGACATACCACTGGAAGGTGGTAGAGCTGTAGGATTTAAAGCCTACAGGGAAGGCTTTAGGCCATCATAAGTATGCTCTTAAAGGGGATAGTGGCACCCCAATGCTCCCCTCTTCCTTTTTGCATCCTGGCCATAAAGCAAGAATCTTCGTTCCATTGTGTGCTCCAGCCTTGATATGCCACCTCACCACAGGCCCAAAGCAAAGGACACCATAAAGTGGAACCTCCAAAGCCATGTCCCCAAAGAAATCCTTCCTCTTTTCAAGTTGTCTTATCTTCAGTATTTGTTCTACCACAGTCCACGAGCCAACCTCTTGGCCTCTATGCACACATGTGGACATTCATACACATACAAACACATATACACATACAACACACACACTGAGAGAGAGAGAGAGAGGGAGGGAGGGAGGGAGGTCATCCCTGAGGCTGATGTGCAGGAATTTGTTCTAACTGATCTTCTAGGTGATTCTGACGCACACAAGTTTGTGAACTTGTGAACTTTGTGAACACATGCAACTTGAAAGAAGTCAGTGAACAGAAAGTAATGTGACAGCTTCCTACAACGGAGCCCAGTCAGAGTGGAACACTGGATAGTATGTCACAAATGGGAAGAGGGATTAGGAGAACATTCAGGTAGCCATGAAAAAAGAACAGAGGTCTAAGGCATTCGACTGCCTCAGTTATGACTGCCATAACAAGCAAACTGTTCAGAAAAGTACCCAGTGTCAATTCCACATCTGTTTCTTTTGGAACACAAAATCATCACCTGAATCATAATTTTCACCTAGGTCTGTCACAGCATTCGACAGAGCAGTGACTGATTATGGCTATGGGGACCAGTGTGAAAAGAGCCATCAAATAGGTCATGAGAAGCATACAGTCTCCCACCTCTGTGATTTTAGAGGCTGGCAAGCTGAGAGGCAAAGTAAGCTTGATTTGCAAATCTGACCATAGAACACCAATGTCTAATTCCTCACGTCCAGGGCAGGGGCTCTAGCTTGGTAATAGAGAGCTTGCCTATCTCCTACACACAGTTCTGGACTCAAGCATCAGAAACACAAAGAAAATTAAGCAACACAAATAAAATATTAATTCCTAATGTCCAACCTCATTCTGGCTTTCTTTTATTTTTTGTTTTCTTATCTGTTTTGCTTCGTGTTGCTGTTCTTTGGGGTTTGTTTTGTTCTGTTTGATGTGGGGGTCTCTTTAAGCCCAGACTGGCCTTGAATGTAAGTGTCAAGGATGACCCTGAATTCCTAATCTTCCTGCCTCCACCTCCTAAGTGCTGAAATCACAGGGGTGGAACAGCACAGCAGATTTTATGCAGGGCTGGAGATTAAACCCAGGGACTCAGGTACGTGGAGCAGGCACCCTAGCAGCTGAGCAACATGCCTAGCCCAGGCTTTGTCCCTGTGGATGGAACTGTCACTTATCGTTCTTCTTGCCTGTGGTTCTGGGAGCCGCTCCTGTGGTTCCATTCAGAAGCTGCAGTCATTACAGCAGTCCCCTCATCTGCTTGTCAGGTTGCTGATGCTGGCTGTTGGCCAAACTTCAGTAGGGGCTTCTGTCAGGAACACACGTCAGCACCAGAATGGCTCTCTATGTAGTCTGGGCTTTTCATAGCATGGCAACTGGAGTTCAGGGACCGGGTCTTCTGTGTGAGCCAGGTGGAAGTTCTGGTGCTCTTCTGTGCTAGCTTCAGAAGTTCTACGGTATCATTTCCACCTGGGCTCTATTGCTGTACTCTATAATAGCGCCACTAGGAATAAAATCGGGAAGGAAAGGCTGGGGGTGTAGCTCATTTGGTAGTGTTTGTCTCACGTACAAGAGTGGGATACAGCCCTCAGTCCCACCTATATGAAAAGGGAGGGGACACAGGCTCCATCTTTGCAAAGGGTGAAACAAGTTACCGGAAGAGCATGCAAGGTAAAAACTATTGTTTCAGCCATTTGTGGAGCATACAGTGTGCCATAGTAAATAAATCCTCAGTGGTCAACTCAGCTATGACCTTGCTTAGTCTGCCATGTAAGTTCCAGCCTGTCTCAAATTAGCCACGACTAGGCTCATCTGTTATTCCTGTGACCTTCATTCTGAGGTTGGGGCATGGATAGTAAAAGTTCTCACTTCTTCATATCTTAGAATGCCTCTATGGTCAGAAAAACTGCCCTGGGTCCATCCAGAAGGCCTGGAAATCCCCCAAGAAGAGCTGCTTCTGCCTCTAGGAGTTAAGCACAGGAAGGGTATGGTCACCAGAGGGACAAAGGGAATTGATCAACGGCCGGAATTACATCACCCCGTCTCTTTGTTCATTTTTCACCGCTGTTGTTCTTTTTCCTGTGTTTAATTTCTCGCCTTCCTTACCCTCCCCTAGGACCTCCCCCTTGGAGATGGGGTTGGGGGGTTTGATTGATTGGTGCTGAAAGCAGGGAGGTTGCAAGTAGAGAGAGATCACCTTACCCCGGAGATAGTTTCCATGGCAACAGGGACAGGTTGGTGGGAGGGGCAGGCAGATAAGGGCCCCACTTTGGGCTTCAGTGCACAATGGAGGTGAAGGCTCTAGTGTTTGTGTGGAGAGAGAAAGAATATTCCTGTGCAGCTGGCTTCGGAGTGGGAACGGGAGCAGAGCGCACTTTGAAGCGGGCTTTCTGCCCTCTGCCCTCTGCTCTCCTAGCTTACCAAGCAGCAACCTAGGCTGCAGTATCTGCCTATTCACCTGGCCAGCCTCCGTTCATCCCTATTTGCCACACTCCCCCTCCTCCATCTCCTCCTCTCTCTTCTCACTTCTTTAGCTCCTGCCAAGCTTCTAACCTGAGAAAATCATGTAGGTCAATTTCCCTCCCACGTGTGTGTTTGTGTGTGTGTTGGGGGCTGGGAATCACTGATCACTACTGTAGCCTGGCTCAGGGTCTCAGGTCCACCCTCCTGCTTGCACATTGGCCTTTCTCTAGAGTTGTTCCTTGGTGAGGGCATAGATAGTATAAAGAGGGTGACATTGGTTATTAATTAGCCCCTGAATGGTGACACCGCCTCTAGTATCCAGCACCCATGAGCTGTAAGTCCCATGCTAGGTTTCAGCATTGCCCCTCTGGCATTTGCCCTGCCAAGGGGTGCCCTCTCCCCTTAAAAGCAGATAGACTCTCACCCCTTGACCTTAACCCTCTCTCCCAAAAGCTGGGTCTGGAAAGGGGCTCTCTGTCCCCTTCTCTACTCCCTGCCTTCTCTGTCCATTAACTCACCTAGGCAGGCCTCACACTCAGGTATGTCAACACAGTCACAGACTCCCTGTGAGGCTTCTTTGTCCACTTTGATTTTCTTCCATGTGACTGAGTGACGGACTAGAGCTTCCTCATCCTACAACATTTCTTCAGGGAAGTATAGGGAAGAAGTAAAACAGAGGCTCACCAGCCTGGGCAGAGCCCCCTGTGCGCATGCGTACCAGAGCAACCTAGGAGCCAGAGGCAAGACTCTGGGCTGTTCCTTTCTGGACCTTACGGGCCTTTTCAGTGCTGATGGGGAGTAGGACTAAAAATCCCATTTATTCCTCATCATATTAAAGGTTGAATTATCACAGAATCCAGCAATGCCCCCTGCCTAAAGAACAGAGAGCAAGGACTTCCAATAGTGTTGTTCATAACAGCCTAAATCCCAGCAGCAAACAAATGGATGAGCAAAGCTGGTCTGTATATGC
The DNA here is from genome assembly GCA_001675575.1 of Neotoma lepida. Taxonomy (NCBI): domain Eukaryota; kingdom Metazoa; phylum Chordata; class Mammalia; order Rodentia; family Cricetidae; genus Neotoma; species Neotoma lepida. The sequence continues at coordinate 1,797,089 of LZPO01089909.1, forward strand.
AATGGGGTATCTGTCAGCTATGAAAAGGAATAGGATTCTCATCCATGCTACCACTCAGATGACCTTTCAAAATGAGATGCTAAAGTCCAGCTGATGACTCAGCCAGTAAAGGCGTTTGCCACACAAGCCTGACAGCCTGCATTCCAACCGCAAACCCATGTAAATGTGGAAGGAGAGAATCCACTCTACAAAGCTGTCCTCAGACTTCCACATACACATCCTGTCATGTGCACGCTGCTCCCCAAGGACACAGCAAAAAAAGAAAACAAAATGTGATGCTAAGTGAAAGGCATTAATGATTCCATTTCTGTAAAATGTCCAGCATAGGCAATTCTATAGAAAGTTGATTCATGGTTGCCAAGGATGGGTGGGTGGCACAGAGTGAATGACTGTTCATTAGTATGGAGTTTCCCTTAAGGGTGATTACTAAAAATGTCAGGAATACATAGTGATGTCAGTTGCAGTGCCTGTGAGATGTACTTAAGGCCACCAAATTGGACTTTGTAATGGTCAGTTTTATGTGCAACCTAGTCACAGTTGTTTTGGTTGGTTTGGTTTTGAGACAGTCTTATGTAGGCTGGGCTGGCCACTCCCTGTGTAGCAGAAGATGACCTTGACCTTCTGTCCTCCTGTCTCCACCTAGGATTGCAGTGTGGTGCATGACCACATGGGTTTACATCCTGCTGGGGATGGAACGTAGGTATTTGTGCATGCTGGGTAAGAGCTCTACCAACTGAGCCACAACTCCAGGCCCTTAATCAATTTTACAATGCAATTGGTAACAATGGTACACCACTTAGTAGTAAGGGCACCAGTGCCAAGAAGTCACCAACAGTGAGAGTGATTAACCACCCCGATTTTTCTAGGGCTGTGGACTTCAGCACTGAAGTTCTGATACTGTCCACCCAACAGCCCTCAAGCTGACTTCTTACCCAGAAATCCTACATCTCCCTGGCTATGGGAACTGAGGCAGGCTTCTGGCTGACTGCATCGGAGCCACTGCCCAAAGAGCATGCTTCAGGATCACATGGAATAATAAATAATCACATTAATGGCAGCCAAAGAGCAAAGAGCACTTCCCATGGTCCTGGCACTCTTACTGTCCAGAGCTTCCAACATGCACTTAAGCCCCAAGGGGTCTATTAAATATACAGAATGTGGGGAAGGGACTGAGATACGACATTTCTAATGACCCCTGGGAGTGATAATGGCACTGGTCACTACTAACACTTTGAAGACTACCTCCTTTTCATGTCCTTCACACATGCTAATCCCTCTCACCTCCTATAATCCTTTGAGGCGGAAACCTTTTGCACCTCCATTCTCCAGACAAATCAGGAGACACAAGGAGGTCCTGTGACTGGCCCAAGGTTACAGGGATTAGAACCTGAAGCAGTCTAGCCACAGAGGCCATAGTTTGGAATAAGTACCCTTTCTGCTTCAGAAAGCCTGTGGATCAAGCACTTGGTCCCAAACCTGCCATTGAGTAACTTTTCTCAAAATAGTAGCCCTTGTTGTCAGGACTTCCATTAGAATGTCCTGAGTCCTGAGAAAACGTCTCATTTCAGAATCCTCCCCAGATCAGTGGCCTTTAATGTCCTTGAGCTGACCTCATCTACAGGCAAGAAACATCCTTTCTGGTGAGGCTACAGCCAGAGCTTTCCTCTAGTCTTTCCTTTGCAATAAGCTGTTCAGGATTCCCCAGGAGCCCCACTCTCCACTGCACATTCCCACAGGGTCTGCTCTTTGTAACTCTGACTCCTTTAGACCCACAAACCAAGAGCACTGTCTGTCTCCTCCTATCGTCCCATAACCTCAGTACCCGCCTCCATGAGCGAAGTCCAGGAAGGACAACCTACTCCAGTTTATCCCACCAGCAGAGAATCCAGAGCCTGGCATAAGTGCCCAAGAAACACCTACTGACTACCTCTGTGTCTCTCAAGCCTCTGTTTCCCACTCTGTATAATGGGCATGCCAGTACCTATATAGACTCCTTGCCTCTGTAATCAGATAGTTGAAGAACAATCTGTCCCCACTCCCTGCTATGATTAGAAACCTCCTGTAGGTCTGTGGCACAGGCAGGATGGACAATCTGCAGCATCCTGTCCCCATCCAGCAGATCTGGAGTTTCTCACAGTAGGTAGCTCCATGCGAGTGGAAATCCTGTTAAGGGTGACTGTGCCCCGGGTGTGGGAGGACAAACAGCTCCCTGAGAAAGGGAGCAAGCAGAAAGATGGGCTCAATCCCAGGCTTGATCTCAGTCCAAGAAAATATTTGGATTTACAGAATGGAGGAGGTTTCCCAGGCCAGGACAATAACAGCCCACAGCTGTCACCCTATCCCGTGAGCCCGTGTTCAGTGTCTCTGGGACTGGGAGTGGCTGGGAAAGAAGGAGGGGGGAAGCTAGGAAGAAAAATGACAGACAGATGGAAGAACTTCCCTAGAAAGGGTCTGAATAGGACAGAGCTGGAGAGGGCTTTGGGGGAGCAGCCCCCTCCTTCCCAGCAGCAGCAGAGCCCCTGGAGGCTTTTGGCTCTCCCTCCCCCACTCTGCGGCCCTCTGCAGGTCGCCTTGAATCCATATGTGGGTTTTGGCTCTGCTCGCAGGCAGGGGATTTGAGGAGCGCTTGTGTGATTTGTACAGCTGTCATTAGGGTAATTGCACGATATTTTCCCAAATTTCTCCTGCAGCTTCAGGCTTGCTTTCCAAACTTCCTGCCTGCCCGTTAACATGGGCTCTGGCGAGAAGAGCTGGCTCTGAGCCTTCCTAGCAGCTGCTAACAGCACCCAAGGGCAGTCTTCTCCAGTATTGCCATGGGACCAGGCACCGGGATTTGAGAAGAGGGGCCCAATGAAGCCCTGGATTGAAGGATAGCAGCTTCATAAAAGTCACATTGGTAGTCACTGCTGATTGTCCTTCTTCTCTCAGAATGGAAATAGACACAAATTAGCCCATGTCTCTGAGAAAGCACTGACATCTCCTCAGAACACCAGCTTGGAAAGTCCCTTCACTGTACTTCAAGAGGGATAACGGACTCAAACTAGGCATCTTCTCTTGTTTCCCAGTCCTTTCCAAACCAGCACTGCTCATTCTCAGCATGGCTCTCAAGCTGGCTAGGGGTCATGTCCAGAGAGATAGTGTGGAAATCGGGGGGTTGTGTGGGTCTGGTTGGTGTTGGGGGGTCACGGTGGGAATTGCCCTATTTTCTACAGACTCAAAGAATGACCACCAGGGAGTCATTTAGACCCAATGGTGAAGGACTACTTGCATTCATTCTCAGGTGGATCTGCCCATCCTCTTTACACTACTCTGCCAAGTATTTAATCCTCTGGACTGACTCCTCCAACCTGTTAAAATATGTAAACATGAGCAGGAGAGATGGCTCAGAAGGAAAAGAGTGTGTCCTGCAAGCTGATGACCTGAGTTTCATTTCAGGAACTGATATAAAGATGGAAGAAGAGAACCAACTTCAAAAAGTTGTCCTCTGACCGCCACACACAAGCTGTGGCCGTACGTGCCCACACTCAGATGTCATGCACACACAATGATAATAAATAATTTTAAAATTAATAAATACATATAACAGGTATGGACACAGGCGTGCATGTGAGAATCCAAGCAAGCACGCACACACACGCTCACAGCAGCAAACAAGAAAATACCTTCTGTTTTCTGCTTGTGTGGGAGAACAGGGAAGAGAAAAAGGAAAGTCTAAAATTATAAGCCAGTGAACAAGTGGGAAAAGTGCTGGGATTCCCGACATGGCCCAGGAACGATTCTCCATAGTGGATTCTCTAGGCTGGAACAGCCAAGGAGATGACAGGCTGATGGGCTGGCACTCAGCCTCAGGGTCCATGTTCCTTCTGACCCGCTGGCTGGGGAGTGGGATGCACCCTGGAGAGCCTCGTCACTTAGCATCGCGTCTGCTCCGACATGATGCCTCCGAGTAATGTAATTTATATTTCATGCACAATTGAAGCAGCTAATGGTGTAATTCTCCAAGGGGGAAACAAGTTGTTATAGTGTTAATTACATTGCAGGCGTGTTGCCTCTCCTTTGCCCCCCAAGTGTTCCAAGGGAAGTTACCAGGTAGCAACTGAGTGGGTGTCCAAGAAGGTGGCTTTGTCAGGCTTCATCGATGTCAGGGCTGAGCAGAGGCAAGAGAGCCATGGACATCTTCCCACCCCATGCATCCCTCAGGGAGTGGTGTACTTGGCTTAAACTGCCCAGTGGCCTGGACTTCCTGGCCCCTGTGTAGTCATGGAATCTTGCTGAGTTGCAGAACCCTGCCTGCATTCACTAGGATGCTGCTGGGGAGGGCGTGGTACAGATAGATGATTGTGTGAGAAGGGAGGCAGGGCACAATGAGAATAAACCAGACACAGACTAGATGCCGGCAGCAGCTGATGCCGCCATAGGTGGCATCTGACTCAGAGAGCTGGCTTAGAATTCGAGCTGTGCTTCATATAATCTAAGAAGCCCTTGATGGAATGCCTCCTTGTGCATCATTTTTCCCACTCCTGAATGAGTTAGAATATTTCAATTTTTTATGTGTGCATGCGTATGTGGGGGTGGGGTGCAGAGGACAATCTCTGGTGTCATTCCCTGATACCTCCTTTGAAACAGGGTTTCTTACAGGATCTGGAGTTCACCACTTAGACAACATTGGCTGGCCAGTGAGCCTCGGGATTTCTGCTGTCTTCACCTCCTCATGGCTGGGAATACAAGGGCAGGCCACCACAAGCGACAATTTTCCAGGGGTTCTGGGGATGGAATTCAGGCTTTCATGCTTTCAAGGCAAACACTTCACCAGCTGAGCCATCCCTCAGTCCCAGAATTGGGTCGGGCCAATAAATTAGCAGACTGGGGTAAGTATTCATTGTATCAGTAAGTACACACTGTTGAGAACACTGGCACATGCATAGCTGGCTAAGTGTGAGTTATTACAGCAGGAGGGAGTGAATGGAGTTAAATTGTCAGAAAGTTCTGGCATTTTCTGTGAAGTGGTAAGAAGTACATATTATTCTACATTTGTGGAAGCCAAATTTACTAAAAGAGAATAAATGTCTTGTTTTCTGAAAAGAAAAAAGTAGGAGAAAAGCAGAGGTTTTTTTTTTTTTAAATTATAGAACCATAAAGTTGAGGATGTTTTCTACAAAGAAATGTAAGTTGACTATTAGAGAGACATTTCAAACTCCTAGGGGGAAAAAAGAAAAGGAGTGGAGAGAGGAAGAAAGAAAAAAGGCGGAGGGGAGGGAAGGATGGAGGGAGGGAAGGAGGGAAGGAGGGAGAGAGGGAAAGAGGGCGGGAACAAAGGAAGAAAAGGGGAGAAGGAAAAGAAGGAGGAAGGATCAGTAAAGACAATCATGGATTCATTATGCACAAACCAGGCCAAACTAATTTTACATCTTTTCAGTTGATAAATCAGAGTGAGCTGCCTGGTGGAGATGAGAGAAGTTATATGTATTCTTGATCTAAGCAGGCATTTTTCAAAAGCGCACAGCTTACTTTGTAGAACACATCAAAATGGGCTAGCTAGCCCTATGATTTGCTGAGTCATAGCTGGTTGACTAATTGTATGGTTATGTGGGCTTGAACCCTACTTCCAGTACCACTCTTGTATTGTTCAGGGTGGACTAACTATTCTCACCCCAACATCTAGTATCCTAAACAATGCAGTTTCTTACTTACATCCTCACCAAGTATTAGCAGCAAGAGGGGCCTGGTTTTCACATGGTCGTCTCTACACAAGGGTGTTTTCATCATATGATGCTGCCATCTTCAACTTAGGACCACCAAGGTTTCTGGGAAGCACGTGCTGGTATTGTCTCCACCAGCATTCCACCCTGCTCAGTTCAGTCACATGTGCACAAGGGGAGGCTTGCAAATGAGATCCAGCCAGATGGCTATCAGTGACCAATAGCAGTGGCTTCTACAATTATCCATCTCCACTGATGCCAGTCTTCAGGGAACTCTGTAGTGACAAGCTCGACTCTGCCTCTCAACCTGTCCTAAGCAGCATTTTTCTTTGCCAGTGGCCCAGATGAAAATATACAAGGGGCCTGGATATAACTGTGACTCATCTATTTTCCTATATTCACTCTACTTCCCTCTTGCCTGCAGGTGAATGCTTCTCTAATTTGCTTTCCCCTAATAATTCCTGAATGGCAAGGTAGACATCAGACTCCTTCAGGCAATGTAATCCCAGCTTCGAGTGTGGGCTTTTCAAACCCCCTCCCCTGGTTAGCAGCAGGGTGCAGTGTGTACTTGGCTAGCTTTTAGACACTAAGAAAAAGTTTGTTCAGCAAGTTTCCAGGTAAGACAAAGCCGGAAAGAAAAGCTATTAAGATGGATGAAAAATTAAGCCTCAAAAATCTTTTGCCGAACTTGCATGATGAGCTAAGTCAAGAAAATTAAATTGCACATGTCTGGGACCCAGCAGGGGCCATTCACATCCTCTGAAAATTTAACTGAAGTGGCTCTAAGGACAGGCTGTTTGCGAAGGTGGGGGCGGTGTAGAAGGAAGCAACAAAGCATGGTGAAGCATCCGGGGGCTTTTAACAAACTCCGCCCTGAGCTAGAGCTGGGCACAAACGGCTTTGCCACCATTCAGCAAGGCAATTATGAGAAACCCACTAGCAGCCAGGAGCTGTGGCCATACATACAGAAATGTTACTACTGTTATGGAACTTTGGGGTCACAGCCTATGCCCCAAATCAGATCTGGCCACCTGTCCTCACTAAGCTGATTAAAGGAACCAAATTAAAAGTGGAAAGCAATAAAAGATTTATTCAGTGTGGTCACATTCAGAAGAGGGACAAAGAGATCCAGCAGGGAACCCCCCCAAGTCAGTCTTTGGGGTTCTTAAGTGAGATCAAAGTTTAAATAGAGGGCCAAGGATTTGCACATCTAAGGAGTCCGGCCAAGGTGTGGTCCCGCCCACCATTGACCCATCATTCATTGTCTGGGCTTCAGCTTCATCCTGTAAGATGGCCCTGACTAGTTGTTAGAACTGTGTGAAATCTCTTTCTGGGAGACAAGTTCCCTCCTCTGTGTGGTGCCTTTCCCTCTCCCAGCGTGAGGTTCCCAGGGGAAATTCCCATTTCTTTGGGGTCCACTGTTTCAATGATCTGATAGTCAGATTGAGACACACAAGGGGCTCTTGAGAATATCTTCCTTCCTGTCAGGTCTGTTACACAACCACTGACAATGTTATAAATTAGAAAAAGAGATTTGAGGGGGGTCTACCTTATCCTCTTCCGTACCTCTGAACTCCTGTGGGTGCTTCTCATTGGGCACACCCAACTGAGAACCAGAGGACCTGGCAGCCTACTGGGTAATATGATCCTCACAATGCAGCTAGAACACAGTCCTGAGCAGAAGCAGGGTAGGGAGGGACGCTGACAGCTGGAAGAAAGACTCACAGAAAGCCAGCCTTGAGCTAGGGAAGTCTCCCAACAAATAGAGGCTCAAGCCATACAAGCCTGATACAAGTTCAATTCCTGGGACCCAGATGACATAGTGTGCATTTGTAATCCCAGTACTCTTCCCATACACACAGACCACACACACACTGCGGTGTTCTCCACCACCTCTCCTTCTATCCCCCACCACCTACATATATTTTTAAAAATTAAAAGAAAGTCAGTAAGTCAGTTGCATAAAAATGAACTGGATATGTTTTGAAAAGTTGCAGAAGAGGTCTAATGACATGGCTCAGTGAGACATGTGCAAGTGTCAGGACCTGAGTTCAGATCCATATTACCCATGTAAAAAGCCAGCAATGGCGGTACACTGATAGACAGAGATAGTTGGAGCTTGATAGCCAGCCAGTTTAGCCCAAGCAGTGAGCTCCAGATTCAGTGAGAGGCTCTGTCTTGATAAATAACTTGGAAAGCAATTGAGGAAGACACAGGACAGAGGTCTCTGGCCTTCACAGGCACAGGCAGGGCACACACATCTACACACACACACATACACCACACACACTCCCACACACACCACACAACAGCACACCACACACACACACACACACACAAACACAAGCTATAGAAATATGAAATAGCTCTAGATAACAAGTGGGCACAAACAATTCCTTCATGGGTGGATATGGTGGTTGCTTGGTGTGCTGCTGCTGCTGGTTTTATGTCAACATGACACAAGCTAGAGTCACTGGAGAGGAGGGAGCCTCATTTGAGAAAATGGCTCTAGAAGATTGGGCTGTACGAAAGATTGCAGGGAATTTTCTTTTCTTTTTTTTTGTCTTTTGTTTTTTGTGTGTGTGTGTGTGTGTGTGTGTGTGTGTGTGTGTGTGTGTGTGCTTTCCCTAAGACAGAGTTTATCTTTGTAGCAGCTCTGGATGTCCTGGAACTTGCTCTATAATCCATGCTGGCCTCAAACTCAAAGATCCACCTGCCTCTGTCTCCTGAGTGCTGGGATTAAAGGCATAAGCCACCACCATCTGGCTGCATTTTTTAAAATTAGTGATTAATGTGGGAGGGCCTGACTGATTGTAGGTGGTGCCCACCCCTGGACTGGTGGTCCTGGGTTCTATAAGAAAGCAGGCTGAGCAAACTATAAGAAGCAAGCCAGTAAGCAGCACCCCTCTATGGCCTGTGTGTCAGCTCCTGCCTCCAGGTTCCTGCCCTGTTTGAGTTCCTGTCCTGACTTCCTATGATGATGAAGAGCTATATGTAAGTATAAACCAAACAAATCCTTTCCTCCAAAAATTGCATTGGTCATGGTGTTTCATCACAGCAACTAACTAGGACAGTAGGTGTGCCCACAGCTTTCTGTCCCTATCAGAACACACACACACACACACACACACACACACACCCCTCTTCAGTTCTGAGCTAGGCTGGCTCTCCCACTTTACAACTATATTTCAAAAGGCAAACAGTAGACTGAAAATCCGAGAAGCAAGTCCAATGATGAAAGGCTGGGGAAGATTGTAACCAACAGTGAAGCTGAAGAGAAGCTGCCTCAGGGAAAAGACTATACCTCTCCAAGTATTACCAGTGCACACAGGAGGATTGCCTTTTTCAACATCCCTCCATCCCCGAGATGCCCAGTCATCAACTCCTGTGGCAAACTGAATCATCACAGCCTGTTCCTCCCATTACAACTGTCCATTTGCTTGGCCATCTTTCCCTCAAGCTGAAGGGAAATATGTTACTGGAGTTTCAAGATGAAAGCAAGGGCTCCAGCAGCCCCATCAAACTAGACTCAGCTACCCATCTCAATATACCGTAAATCAGGAAGACAAGATAAAAGGTGGTCATTAGAGTAAGGAGATGGTAGAATACATTGGATAGGAAAATAGAGAGGAGAATACTGGGGCAGAAAGGTGTAAGAATTGAGGAGGTGGGTAGGCAGGGAAGAGGGGAAAGAAGAGATAGCCAAATCTAAGAAACTTATTATTTCATAAGCTTATTTTAAAATATAACTTAAATAAATATGAATTTGAGCCAGTGGTGGTGGCACACTTCCTTGATCGCAGCACTTGGGAGGCGGAGCCAGAGGCAGGCAGATCTCTGAGTTCAAGGCCAGCCTGGTCTACAGAGAGAGTTCAAGGACAGTCAGGGCTACACAGAGAAACCCTGTCTTGAAAAAAAAAAGTGAGTTTGAACAGAGGTAGCCTATATAGATGGATAATGGATAATGCTAGAAACCCTGGGTTGTTAAAGGGGAATCCTAATGCGTGGGATATCTCTCTAAGAATTGTTGGCTAGGTATAGGATATTTCTCTAAGAGCTGTTGGCCAGAGAGTCCCTGGAGCGCCCCCCCAAGCAATATAATCCATTGCAATTGCTCTTGCTTGTCCACCAGAACTTGATGGTAAGACCCTACTGCTAAAGATACCACAAACTTTGACTATGGAACATAGAGTAACCAAACTGGAACTGAACTGGAAGCATCATCTCTACTACCTAACCTTCATAGTGCCAGAAGGTGTGATGCAGGCTCCTAAATCAACAGTCTTGCCCTCAACAGTCTTAGCCAATTGTGAATTCTGGGAGCTACAATAAGATATGCCCACTAGGACAACAGTGGCATGATCATTATAGGAATAACTGATCAATTTGTGGTTGGATTTGTGGATGGCTCTACAGGACAGAACTCACACTGGTTCTATAAACTTGTCAAGAGCCCATGGCTGGGCAAGTTCTAAGACCTTAGTGAGGAAACCTACTACTGTTGTTTGCTAAATGGTCACATTGTGAAACTGCCTTCTAAACACTCATGCTTATATCCACAGAACACTTACATGCTTAGCCTTCATCAGAGATGCTTCTTTCTGAAGCAGGTGGTGGGCACTGCAGAACCCTCTAAGTAGCAGAAGTGCTGAGAAGAAATGATGGGGAAGTGCTTGAACCTAAATGGGACAACAGAACCACTCCATCCAAGGCTCACAGACAATCAAAGAGGATGGGATGGAAGCAGTGAACGATCCAAAAGATGGGAAGATGTGCAGTGGAAAGATATTTTCTGCACAAAGTCGCTCTACTAATGAACTCACTGAAGCTGTGGTTATCTGCACAAGACATGCACCAGACTGGGCCCATCAGCATTCATCCTGTACCAGAGAGTGACCTGTGAAGCCCCATTAGCTCCCTGAGGGACCATTGGCAACTAACAGTTGCTAGGGGAGGCAGTGTGGTTTTCTTCAGTGGGATAGCCACTGAGAAGCTGCCCTTGCTGCTGTAAATAACCTCCCACCCACGATTGGCAAGGAATTGTAATCCAACTCAGTGGGCCACACACAAAAAGAAGACAAGAGAGTAGGAGGGGGACTGGTTAAAAAGAACATTCCCAGGGGCAGGGGGATGAGAATAGGTGGAAGGTGAAAATGACTAAAATTATTATATGAATATATGAAACTCAAGAGAGCATTGGAAATTGTAAGGAATAATAATTAATTAATTAAAATCATTTTGAATGAGTGTGCTGGAAAGTTTTATGTCAACTTGACACATGCTAGAGTCATCTGAAAGGAGGGACCCTCAATTGAGAAAATGCTTCCATAAGATCCAGCTGTAGGGCATTTTCTCAGTGATTGATGGGGGAGGGCCCAGCCTAGTGTAGGTGATGCCATCCCTGGGGTAGTGGTCCCGGGTTCTATAAGAAAGCAGGGTGAACAAGTCATGAGGAACAAGCCAGTAAGCACTACCCCTCCATGGCTTCTGCGTCAACTCCTGCCTCCAGGTTCCTGCCCTGTTGAGTTCCTGTCCTGACTTTCTTCCATGTTGAACAGTGTGACATGGAAGTGTAAGACAAACAAATCCTTTTCTCCCCAGGTTGCTTTTGGTCTTGGTGTTTCATCATAAGAATGGAACTCTAACTAAGACAACAAGAAATCCAAGTAAGGGCTGGGGATGTAGCTCAGTGTGCATAGTGCTTGCCCGGTGTATACACAGCCCTGGGTTCAAAGTCCAGCATGACATACATCAGGTATGGTGATCTGTGCCTGTAATCCCAGCACTCAGGAGATAGAGGCAAGAGGATCAGAAGTTCAAGGTCATCCTTCACTTCAGAGCAAATCTGATGCCAGCTTGGGTTGCATGAGACCCTGTCTCCAAAAGAAAGCAGAGTGTAGAGGAACACATCTTTAATCTCAGCACTTCAGAAACAGAGATAGGCAGATCTGTGTGAGCATGAGGCCAGCCCGGTCAAGTTCCAGGCCAGCTAGGGCTAAATATTGAGACTTCATGTCAAAAAAGGTTTTTTTAAAAAAGTAAGAGATGGTGAAAAGCAAAAAGAGGAGATTTGTTGGGAAGCACAGCTGTGTGAGTACAGCTCGGTGATAGCACACTTGCCTAGCTTGTTTGAAGCACTAATAAGTTTAATCTCTAACACTGTTTTTAAAAAAGAAAAGAGAAGAGGGAGGGAGTCTAGTTCTTCCAAGCTTGTCTTTGAAGCATTCACATAAGCAAAATAAAGAAATGGGCCAGGAGGGCAGGCGCTATACACCACTAGGTAGTTCCAGGCAGAGTGTGGTCTGGTTATCACTGTCTCACTTTGGGTTCTACAAGGTGGTCCGAAGACATCCTTATGGCTTGAGGGAATAAACTAGCTCTGCAGAGATGATTAGTCCTGCTCCAGGGTACAGCTTTGCCATCATAGACAATTTTCCTCATTTCTGGGTGGTCTGTCAGCTCGCTGCTGCTTGGGGGTGATTTCAGTCCTTCATCATAAAGGTGTTTATCACTTTTGTAGGTGCTGGAAACCAAAGTGACTTCAGGGGTAGGGCAATACCTAGAGGTCTCGAGGAGCCTTTTAGGGGTGTCTTGAACAGACATTGTCAAAGCTCACCGTAAGTTACCTGTACAGATGCCTTCCCATCGCTGCACTCCTATACCTAATGCTTGGGTATTAGATGCATAGAGTATTTGGAGAAATGTCAAGATTTGGGGGAATGTTAAGTTCTCAGAGAGCCAGGAAACCCTCTGTAGGAATGTGGAGAGAGGAATGTATGTGCAAGTGGAAATGGGGTGCCTACCATGCATTGTTAAAGTCTGAAACTATTCACGTGTAAGTCTGGATGGCAGGATGTGCTTGCTCTAAGCCTCTTTCCTCACTGGAACTGAAGCTGTTGGGAAGATGCAAGGGGCTAATTGATTCTTAAGGGGCTTGGGACACAAAACTGCTATAGGTCTGAATCCCTAGCCAGGGACTCTGAAATAAGGATTCTCAACAAGTGGCTTGTTAGAAGAAACAGTCTTGCTATACAGCCTTGATTGGCCCCAAAGTCACTACATAGCTCAGTCTGGCTTTGAAGTTGCAGCAATTCTCCTGCCTCTGCCTCTTGAGTGCTGGTATTACAGGCATGCACCAGCACACCACATGTACTTACCAACCCCTAATAGGATTAAAAGAAAGTGGGGCTGGAACCTGAGGGGAAAATGAGGCTGAACAAAAGTCTGACGTTAAGTGTAGTTTCATGGTGGGTAACTTTGGGGACAGAAGAGGTCAAACCTAAGCAGCAAGTCCATCAGGAGCATACAGGTTGGAGTATGCTGTCACCCTCACATACAGCCAGCAGTTATTGGCCCTTTGCCAGCTGAAAGGAACAGCAGTCCTCAGGCTCTGTTGCTCCAGGCCAGCAGAAGAAACTGTGGCAGTCCCTGAGAGAAAGCTGTCCTGCATAAAGCCCTGAGGCTGGGTTCCAGCAGCTAGGAAAAGAAGCTAGCAGCAGGCATGCACGGAAACCGGAAAAGGTCAATGTGTTGCACTGGCACAGAAAGAAGGACCTGAGGGCCAGAGCTGCTGGAGGAACAGGTTCCATGCCTTCCAGGTCCAGGTTTAGCTCTCTAGTTATGTCCTTCTGGCTGCTGCTCCAGGCCTGGGATTGCCTCGGAGAGCTAAATGGCTCTGTCCCCAAGGTGCACTGCTTCTCTCCCACTCTCTCCTCCACTCTGGGATGCATTTGACCTTCATAATCATCCCAGGCTGCTATGGAATGTAAGACCCATGATGACCCTCAGATCTGCAGGGTCCCACAGAAGCCATTCGGGGCACATGCCATGCCATCAATAGAGGGACCTTTGATTGTGTAACTTGTGTCTATTGTCTTGCTCTGTTTTCCTTTTCTTTTTACTGTTTCCCATTCTTTCAGTTCATGAGCACACAACATCTGAGATTCAGTTCCACCTTCCTTCCTATCTCCATGTTACGTAGGGCTCTGGGCAATAGGGGTTGTCTGCAAGACATGGAGGATCTCATCAGGACACTGTCCATCCTCTTTGTAGACTGTCTGAAGTTTACAGATTGTTTCTTTAGAGGGGTAGGAGGAGAGCAAAAGACATCACAGAACCCAGGTGTCCTATGTCCCAGAGATCCCCTAGTTGCACCCTTGAGGTCCCCACAGCACAGTCCTTGCAGCCCAGATGAATGTGTATGAGTCCCGAATATACACACTAAACTCTAAACCACAGGATGCTATTAAGTGCTGAAGCCTGATGAGGCCGTGAGGGCCCATATGGTGATATTGGTGAGAAGAGGAGGGGGAGGAAGAGGAGGAAGGGATGCTGAGTATACACACTTGTTATACACAAGTGTGTATGCATATGGAAGTATGTCTGGAATCCTGCTCTAATACTCTCCACCTTACTCATTTGAGATAGGGTCTCTAACTGAGTCAGGAACCAGCCTGGGTGCCAGCAAGTGACTCTAGTTTGTCTTCACCCCCAAGTATTAGGATGTGCACAGTCATGCAGGCCTCTTTATGTGGGTGCTGGGATGCAAAGTCAAGTTTGCACCTTCACACAGCAAGTGCTCTCACCTACTTAGAGTGTTCTTAGGGAAACATCACCTCTCTCTGCCTGTCTCTTCCATGTCTGTAAAATAGAGGCACCAACAGCAATTCTTTCATAGTACTGTAAGTATATGATGAGTTATGAAGCATATGTAAATTCATGTCTGACATATATGTAAATTCTAGATGAATGCATTGTAATTATTATAAGAATTCATAGGGATTGGGGTTGGGTAGTTAAGCTTACCATTGGATAGGATGGCATTGGATGTCATGGGGCATTAACAGTATCAAAGTGGAGTCACTAATGCCAAACTCTACCAAATGAAATCAGGTAACCATGAAAGAAGGGCTCTCCCACATTAATATCGCTTACAGAAGCCATGCAAGGAATTCTATATCCCCTATATCTCAGATAAGCCATTGTTGGAAGGTAACATGGCTGTCTCCACCAATGAACCCTCACTAATTCCTGCTACAAAAGTCCCAAGAACCAGTCATTTTTGTTTGAAGGTAGTGGCCATGGATTTCTTTTCCTTCTGGAAGGCTTTCCTTTGTACCAACCCTCTTGAATACACCTATGGTCCAATATGGCACGCATATTTGGAGGAGAATTTTGAAAAGAACTGTTATCCAGTGGTATGAACTTGCAGCCTGTCTTCCTAAGATTGCCACCTAGAACTTTTACACCTGCATGTATGGGGAATGGATCACATCCAGAACTTTCCATGCCCTCCCTCAGACCCCACAGCTGCTAACAAAAGACTGGCCTGTGATCTTTTGTCTTGGGTTGGATAGCTCAGAGGCATGATGTGACTTCTAACTCTCCCCTCCAAGCCTCCTGCCTGAGACCACATGCCAGCTGGACTTCCTCCCTGCCTACCTGGTTTCCCCTTCTCCTAGACCAAGCTCTAGGAAACATTTCCTTCAATAGCCCCTTATATGTGAACCCTCATTTCAGGGTTTGCTTGGAAAGCTCCCCTCACAGTCTATTTTATAAAAAGAGAACAGAACAAGAGTTTTGCACCATCAGAATCCAGTATGAGGCAGCTACTGAGCGCTCTTGAGTCGGATCATTAAAGGAGGCAGGAGGAAAGGGTACAGTCCCTGCAGCAGGGAAATGGGCTGCAACAGAGCAGCCCCTCGGGGCTTGGCTTCTGGGGAGTGTGCATATGTATGTCTCCAACCTGAACAGAGAGCCAAGCCATGAGCCAGCAGACCAGAGAGAAAGCCTCAGTAAAAATAGACCATGTAGCTGTGAGGAGAGGCTACCCGGACTAACTGCACTGCGGACCTCACTAACTACCTGGCTGAGAACATCTTCAGGGCAGGGGAGATGGAGAGGAGCCCAAGGTGCTGCTGGGCCAGGAAAAGAAAAGCGCCTCAACGCCCAGTGCCAGGTTCGAATGAGAATTCCAGTGGAAAGCATTCTCCGATTGAGCATTACCACGGGGTCCTGGAAAGAGAGAGAGAAACTGAGAGGAAGGCAGGCAGGAGGGAGTGAGGGAGGGAGGCAGAACGAAGAAGGGGGAGGACAAGGAGAGACAGACCCAGAGAGAGGGTGAAAGAGATACAGAGACTGAATAGGAGACAGTCTGAGAAACAGAAGCAGGGTAAACAACAGGAAAAATATCGGGTAGTCTGAGGGAGGTGAGGAGAAAGCCACACCATCAGAGAGATGCCAGAGAATGCTCTTAAAGGAACAGGAAGCCTCCAGATGTAAGGACGGTGGCACGCCCCCAGCCCATCCAGACAGAGGGCTTAGCCTGAGTCTAATAAAACCTTCAGGACCCTGGAGGCCGAGCCCAGTCCTCTGCCCAGCTGCATTATACTACAAGGCACCTTAGGTCTGACCCAGGCCCTCCCTGGCCCACTACCCCACGCTTCTGTTTCCAGAGCCAAGCAGGGGCTTACACCCCCTCTATCAGCAAAGCCGACAAAGCCCTCCCTCCCCATAGCAGAACAGGCCTCCTTAGCAGCAGGGTAAGAGAGAGAGGGGCCAGTGGGGTATGCATTGTCAGGGAACTTGGTTTCCCGGGAGCCGAAGCTGTTCAGATATGCCGTGAGCAATTGCCACTCCACTCACCTCCCCCGGCAAATTATTCTGCTGGAGTTTCTTCCAGCGTTTGGAGCTGCGCTGCTGTAAATGCCAGAAATCATGTACATTAAGCCTGGAGTGACGGCAGGCTTATGGATGGATTTACCTTCAAACAGAGGCCGCTGAGGCGCCCAGCGTGGGGGGCGGCACTTTATGGATGCTGCTCTCTGCTTGCCGAGGCCTTAAGCGGTCGAGTTGGCCACGTAATCAATTTCTCATGTAGGCCTGGCTCTGGGCCATGTGCTCCCAGGCAGGGCTTTAGGACACAGCCCCTGCACCTACATTCCTGGAGTCCTTGTCCACTCCCCTTAGGAGAGGAACTTTTCCTATTTGTCTGAGGTGCAGGCAGCAGGGGGATTGGACAACATTAAAACTAAGCAACAATGCCTGGGAGGTCCGAGTCCTCCCCCTTTACAAAATCCTTTCCCAGGGCTTCTTGCAAGAGAAATAGCCACCCTCAATATTAACTCACTGCTCTAGGCTTGGCCACCTACCCTTAACCCCTTTTCATCTCCAAATATGAATCAGAGGTTTCGCTAGGCTGTTATGCCCTAAACCATGTTGCCCTCCCTGTCCAACCTCAGCCCCACTACCAGCCACTGCTCCTCTCCTCTGGAAACGGAGGCCTGAGTCACTGGCTTTGCTGTTTCTCCTGAACGATTACTTCTACACTGGCTGCTTTGTCTCTCCATCTCTCTTACCCCTAGCCAGTCCACCCCTCACCATCTTCCTTCAGCTTTAACTTCCTGGGATTCCTGAAGCAAGATAGTCTCCACTCAGGCCTCCAGCTAGTGCTATGAGCATTTGTCCTAAGTGGCTAGGTGCCCCAGGGACACAGGCTGGGTCATGGTTATACTCTGCTTTTCCAGGTAATGTCTTAGAGCCGACGACCCTTTCTTATGAGGTGGCTTTGACACTATTAATGAGGAAGTGAGGTCTAAGTGGCCCTTCCTGAAGTCTAACTGTGGCAAAGGTGGCCCTATATGATTTCCAGTATCTGGTCACATAGGACAATATAGCTTCTGGCTGCTTCAGTAGACTGTTCAGAATTGGAGCTCCCATGGGCTATGTTGTGCTATATGAGGCCTCTAAGTTATGAGAAAGCCCAAAACAGCTGATGCTAGAAGAGTACATGGAGGGCCAGAGAGAAATGGCCAGCCAGTGTCCCTCCCTTGGTACTCCAGCCCCAGCCCCCTTCCAAACAGCTGCTGTCGGGGCCCCGCAGAGCCCATACAATTTCTGACACACAGAAAACGGCGGGAGATAATACAATGGCTGGTTTTGTTTCAGACCGCTAAACTGTGGGGTGATTTGTCACACAACAACAGGGAACCAGAACTGCTTTCATGTCCACAAAACCAGTTTTCAAAGGTTAATGAGTCTTAATACAGTAAAAAATACAATAAGACATACGGTAATGCCAAAACAAGGCACAACAATCCAATCTTTCTTTAATCATCAAAAGGCATTTGCAGCGTTGCAGAGCACAGCATGTTGAGTATCAATTCTCATTGCATGGCGTCCAGGGATCAGAGAGAGGTGTCTAAGCCTCCACAGCTCCCAGGCCCTGCATGGGTTCATTCACAGCCCCGAAAACTGGAAAACACACGTGACTACAATTGTTTGGCCACTTAACTCCTAGGAAGTAAAGAACAAGCAAATAGCACAGAGGCAGAATTCGTTCCCAAAAGCAATTCCCATGCATCATCCATTCCAAGATTTCCAAACCGTTCTGGTGCCAAGAATGGTGCCCTGCACCAACCCAAGGAGTTTAGGTAGCTGACCGTGAGGGGTGAGGAGGGCCTTTCTTTTTCTTTCAGACATGATGACTAAGTTTGTCCTTGGCCTAAGCAGTGTGGTGGTGGGTTTGCAAGCCTTCACTCCTACTTTCAATATACTTGGACATTTTCTTCTCACTCAAGCCAAAGGACATGCTGCAGAACAGCAAGGTGACTGCAGAACCTATGGTATGCAGGTGGAGAACATTGGAACTGAACTGACAGTGTGTTACCTGAAGCAAGTTATTGGGCTTTGCCCTGCCCTTGTTTTGCCTATCTATAAAATGGTGATGGCAGGAGGGCTTTCTTCATGAGGATTAAATGAATTCATGTATGTATAGAGTAGAGCCTGTTGGATACAAGTACTATGGAAGTACTACCCACCACTGATTCTTACTGTTGTCTTGAGATTATAGGCTACTGGCTTTAGCAGGTCCTGTTTAAAATGTTATCCCTGGTCTGTCAGATAAGAAATTTACCTTTCTTTCATTACCTCTCCTCAGCCTTAGCTCTGCTTTCTAATTCTCACGTGGGCACACACATGCTCACACCCACACCCACACTCAATAATTGGTCCTTGTTTGCCACAGGCCACACTGCGGTAATGCATTAGTGCGGGAGGAACAAGCTGCTTTATCTTCCTCTCCAGGCAGAAGCCTGTGTGGGGAAGATGGATGTGGAGCATCTGCCTGCATTGTCAGGAGAAAACACACATCAGGGATGGCTCTGCAGTCTCTGGAGAAGCAGAGCAGGGACTGTCCCTGGAGCCCTGACACCATCAGTCCTGGAGGGCCTCAGAGGCCAGTCCTGTGAGTTGCTCCTCCTTCTGCCCCTCATCTTAAGCCCAAATTCTCAATGTTCGTGGCTTCTGCCAGCCCCAGCCCTCAGCTGGCTGCTGAGTCTGCTGCAGGCTTGCTGCTATAGGCACAGTCTCCAAGGGGACAAATACAGTGCATGTCAGACAGAGGAGCAGGGATAGGAAGGAGCCATGGTGATGAAAGACACACACAGCCATGCCTTCCAGAAACAAAGTGAACCTCTGCTCAGATTCCTGTCTCGTGGCAAATCTGACCCCAAGGTGGCTCTGCTGAACCAAGGCTGTCCCTGAGTGAGCTAACCCAGCAAAGCCCTGCTGTCCACATACAGCTGGAAAGACCTCAAGAGCCCAGCAGGCCAGGCCACCAGGCCACTCACCATGCAAGACATTCACAGCTGGCATTGTGAGGTCCTAGAGGTCCACTGCCAAAATAGATTAATGTCACAATAGGGGACTATTTAGGAAAGAGATGAATCAATCTCATTTGGAGGAGTACATTTAGCAAAACAAAAACAAGGACTCTAGGACTGGATTCATTTTCCAGGGTTTGGTTTGACTTGGTTTTGAGTCATTTAACATGTATTTATAGAGTGACAACTACAGGCTAGGCACTGCAACTGGCTTGAATCCTTGTCCCACTAAAGTTCTATGTCTATTCCTCTTCCAGAAGGCCACTTACTGGGAAGTAATTGTACGAGAAATTAGAGCATCTGCGAGAACCTGCCTCTCGGACTTCTGACTACAGGGGACATGAGACAGTGAGCTCCCACTGCCCCAGCCATGGAGCTCTGAAGTCTATGCTGGCTCTTGGGTCAAGACTGTGTAGCTCCCACTAAATTCTCGCAGCTTATAACAGGGTGTGGCAGTGTGCAAAGGCAGGTCTGCCTAAAGGAACTAACTGGTCTTCTAACAGTCTGCTTTGGTTTGAGCCCGGTCTCCAAGACTTGCTGAACCTTCCAGAGAGAGCATGGCAGTCTCAGATGCTGCCACCTGCTACCTCTGTGCCCTCTCTCCTTCACTCAGATGAGACACAGCCTTTTGGCTCCCATGGGCATTTTTTTTTAGTTTATTTATTTTTACATTAAAAAGATCTTCCACTCCTTTT
>LZPO01089909.1:1821022-1838247 GCA_001675575.1 Neotoma lepida
CCCAGCCCATAGATGAACAAGGTCATATCCAGCCTGGGGAAGACTGAAGAACTTAGGCTGTCATCTCTGAGGCCCATATCACTATGCCAACTAAATGGCCTCCCTGTGCATTGTTAAGCAGGCAAGGGCAGCCAGATGGCTCAATAGATAGAGTGTTTGGGATGCAAGTTTGATGAGCTGAGTTCTATGCCCAGAACCCACATAATGGTGGAAGGAAAGAAAAGACTCCACAATATCCTTTGACCTCCACACATGTGTTGTGGCATGAGTGCCCACATACATCATATATACACATAAACACACACAACAATGATGATCATGATAATGACAAATTAAATTTTAAAAAAATGTTGACTGTCACTTCTCCAGAACCTTCTTCCACAGTATCTTCTTCTCCAACTGAGAGATCTCAGTTGTGTCTTCAGTGTTTTCAAAGTCTTCTATTCTTCACACCATCCCAGCTCTTACCACATTGACCTTGACTCCTTTTTTCTGGGACTGGAAATTCTACCATAATCTCTGCCTCCCCCAGCATTCAGCACAGCGCCTGGCGCATGGAAAATGGCCAGTGTCTGACTGGGAAATGGACAAGACTAATTCCTCATGATATGGACAGGGCAGACTATTCACCCCAGGCCAGGAAACACAGCTGTATGCCCCAATGGTATCATCATTTATTAGGCACCTCCCAGGGCTTCAGCATTCTCACCCACACAATGGGAATAATGATACAAATGAGGCTGTAGTGTTGGTTTCAAACCTTTGTGTTGCAGTGTTAGAGAAAGGAGACAGAGGTTTTCCTTAGTGGAGTCTAAGTCTGTAACTGTGCAGAGTCGTTTTCAACGCAGAACATTCTGGCTACAGTGTTCTGCAAAATTAAGCAGGCACCAAAGTGTGGGCCCAGGGACAATTTGCTGCATCCCAAGGGTAGCCCTAATGCTAGCTTCTCCAGTCCAGAAATGCAAACTGTTTGGCCATCTAGGCTAGCAGGTACAGACTCTACAGAGAATTCCAGCCCTTGAGGCACAGAAGACGAAACAGAGCATTTTGGTTATGGGATGGCATCCACTTTGTAACATGGCTGCCAAGGTGAGGAGGTGCCGCATGGCACGGACAAGATTCAGGGATAGGGCTAGAATTATTTCCAGAACAGCTGGGGAAGGCAAGAAATAAGTTGTGCTCGCTCACTAGCTGTTTCAAGCATGCTCAGATGAGAGGTTTGACATAAATCTGGAGGGCAGCCATGATACTCCTACGCTGCCCTGACATAGGAATTCAAAATACCCTGGCCTGGAAAACAAATGGTGTATTGGTGATACATTTTAAAGACAGCAGGGTCAGAATAGGTAAGAATTAGCTTCCTGCAGTCAAACCTTGTCTCCGAAACTAGTTCCCTGTGCTGCTTCAGTCAAGTGATTTTTCTGTGCCTTGATTTACCCAGTTCTGTGAACTGGGCGATGGTGTTAATTCTCATATCACAGGTGTTCATGACGGCTAAATTCACTCAGGCAATGCATGAAGCCTTGGTCACCCGGCAACTGTGCCCAGGGGCCAGGACCTGGAAGATGTGATGAGATGTGATGAGAGGCCATTCAAGATTTCATCAATAACACTAGTGCACAGTCAGTAAGGCCCATGCAGTAAGAGATCTGTGCCTTTGGATCTATGGGTATTGCTCCATAGAAAACACAATGATGCAGCAATGCTGAATACAGCCAAAAGACAGTGAGTGAGCACTCGAAAAGTAATGGCCTCCAGCTCTGAACAGGTAGAGAAATGCAACTCAAACTAGCTTAAATTGTATGTGTGTTCATGTGTATACATGTGCATGTGCAGGCCAGGTAGACTCTGAAAATCTTCCTCAATTGCTCCCTACCTTGTACACACTAACAGAAGCCCCTTCCCTGAGGATTCAGGGCTTGAGGCCATTCCACCTCATAGGACTTTTGTTTGAATCAGGACCATTATTTTTTTCAAAACACAAACTGTGTCTTTGAATCTAACTCATTTAGATCAATGTTAGTCAGGGAGAAAATGACCAGAGGTAGGGTAGGCACACAGCAGGAGAGTCCTCCCGAGGCTATATGCAGGAGGGATCAAAGGTCAACAGCTGGGCTAGGGAAGTATCTCAGTGATAGACTGCTTGGCTAGCATGCCCAAGGCCCTGGGTTTTGTTCCCCAGAATCATTACCATCAAATAAAAAAATGGCAAGAGCCTGGTAAGGATGGTGGCTGGGGTCAGGGTACTGTTCTCTAGAGTCCTCAAGAAAGTCCTAAGGTGGCATGTCAGGAGGGTCAAAGTGAGAGTCAGGGCATGGACTGGCACAGGAATAGGCTGGTGTACTTCTGGGAACTGGAAGTAGATGATGAAGGGTTCCAATAACTCTCAGCCTGGCAGAAAGGACAGTGACAGAAATGGAGGACATCTAAGCAAGGGGAACCTTGATTTTACTCGAATGGAAAGTGACCACAGGCTGAGGCCAGAGCCGTGGATTACAGGGTCCTGAATAGAAAATGCTCAGCGGAAGTCAAGAGAGTTCACTAAGGGCAGTGCTGAGGAGCAGGGCCAAGAATGGAAGGAGTCTTCCAAACCCAGACGGCTCAGATGCTCAGAATAAGGCAATTGGTGGGCTTCCTGACCTGAAGAGGACTGGGGACCCTGGCTTATGTAACTCCAAGGAGCACATTGCAAGTCAGCAGAATTGAAGCTCACCCTAGAGAAGGGGCCAGAGCTTTGTGTAAGGTAGGTCCTGAAGGGAAAGAAAAGCGAGGATAATGAAAGGGGAACACAGAAGGAGGGAAGAAGCTACGGCATGCCACACACAGCTCAGGTATACATACTGGCTTGAGAGGGAAGGAAGAGGAATTATCTGTTCTCAGAAAATTCCTTGGAGAATCCTGCCCAGATGCCACTTTCTCCAGCAACATAAGGTTCACACATGTGCACATGTACCTGCACACACACGTACAGGGGTGTACACACAGTGGGACATGTGTCACCACAGGGACTCACACTCCACTATCAGAGAATGACACAACAGTGTTGGGAAGGGAACCCACAGACCTGCCCTGGTGGCTTTATCTGTAGCCATCCCTGTGGAGAGCCCATGGTCCTCCCTGCTGGCGGACCTCGGTAGAAGTCGGCAGATGTCAGCCTTAATGCCTTGGCAAACAGGGGCCTTGTTGGAATGCAGCCTTCAGCTCCAGGAGCTGTGGGTAATGATGGGCCTCTGGAGGAACCACAGACAGTTGTCACTGTTTCTACCTGTCCTTGGAGCTCCTTAAACAGCAGTTTATATTTAAAGGCTTGAATATGCTTCCTTGGGAATAATTGTTTCTTGAAAATTAAGAGAGTGCTCACAGATTTCACAGTTCTCTGTTCAGTGACCTATAGGCCAGGGAACCGCAGCCTTTCTGCCTTCATGGCGACAGCATCACCTTGACTTTCCCTGCTTCCAGCCTTCCCTGGTTCCCACTGTGCAGCCACTGGTGGCATGTTTGAAGAGACTTCCTGGCTAATTTAGGGTTGAGTGGCAGCTGTGGGAGAAGGAGCTTGGGAGAATCTTCAGACTTCCAAGGGAAGACTTTTCTAGAAGCCCTAAAGTGACCTAGAAGCTACAAGTTCGTTTCTTCTGCCTTACGCTTAACAGTTTAAGCTTGCCATTGCCAAAAGACACCTTATGGGCTCCACTTCTTCCCTCAAGGCTGGCTTTAGAGCCATGAGCTGGCAGAGGTTTGGGGACAGCCAGCTGTGCAGATGAAGCAAAGGTGGCCCAAGTCCAGGAAGCACCCGAGAGCCAGAGCTGGTTGGGTCCCTCGGCAGGAAGCCAAACTGCAAGCTGACCTCACTGTGTCCTCACGGTGTCAGCCCAGCCCAGTGCCTGACAGGGCACTGGGCCTGGAAACATGGCCGCAGGCAGTATCCTCCTTGGATGTGGAGGGCAGTGACACGGGTGGTTAAATTCAGTACATTGGCCACAGGCCAGCCTTCCGGCTTGGCAATTACATACCGTCTACCTCCGCCTCTCCCTGCTGCCCGGTCACCTCCCTGTCAGACAGCTTTAAAGCTGCTCTCTTCTTCCTGTCAGCAAATGTTTGCATGTGGTGTTGCTGGGCGACAGTTGAGCAGGGCTTGCATTTTCCTGGCCCCTGAGGCCCTGACGGAGCCTTCCCTCTGTGCACTTTGTAAACACTCTGTGTCACCACTGCCGTGTGAGCCCCAGTATGAACTGTGCCCAGCTCCTGGAGAACGGGGTCATCACTGGGGCCTGATCCTCACAGAGAGACTAAGAAATAGAGCTAGCCCTTTCTCATGCTCCCAGCTTCTGGGGGGCACTGTCTTCTTACTCTTTTCCAGAGGTACATCTGGGAAGACTGAGACTCATTCTGCCAGATGTTTTAAAATGACAACAACCATAGCCTGAACCTCAAGTGAAGCCATGTGTGCTCCTGCAAACCAGGACAGCGGGTTGGATCATTAACCACTGGAAACTGTGAGTTGAGGGAGATGCCCAAGATGACCAGATGAACTTGGATTTCAAGTTGGGTTCTGCTGACAGCAGTTGTGTGGCCTAATGCTGCCTCCCTGGGCCTCAGCTTTCTTATCTGTACCATGAGGTGGAACAAGCCCCAGTGTTCAAACTGCAGGTGGACCAAGTAGTAAGGGTAGAAAAGAGTCTTTATACGAAAAGGATTTAATTAAGAAGATGAAGTGAGTCAGGGGCTGGAAAGGAGTTAATGCAGACAGGACAAAGGATCTACAGGGTAATGGTCAGTGATTTTATTTGGTGGATGATGGAGGGATAGTTTGGGGCAGTGGTGTCCAGGGGTGAGAAGATACCTAACCTCAAATGACAGCTGATGAGCCAAGCTTGAAGGTGGCAGGCTTGGAGCACGAAAGCAGCAAAAAGCAGGTCTTCAAGACCACCCAGCTCTGAGCTCAGTGTTCTGCTCCGTCCTCTTCTAGTTCTGTGACTTTTAGGAAGTTGCTTGATCTCTCTGAACATCATCCATTTAGCACATTCCACTCCAATGCTCACTTCACAGGGTTGTTGAGAGGGGTACACTTGGCCCAGCATGCAGTTGCTACCTAGTGAGTTACACCTTCTCTCTGCCTTGAGTAAGGGGACTTCCACGTTAAAAAGGCCTGGAATTCTCTGGAATTGTCATGGCTGTCAGAGCCAAGGGCACAAGAAACAAATGCCCAAGAGCTCATGAAAGGAGCAGAGCAGCCAGGGAAGATATGTTAGTCAGAATTCTTGTGCTTTCCGGTGATAGGAACAGAGCTCAAAATGACATGAGCAACAGTAGGTCTACAATGACACCAAAGGAACAGGGAGAGGACTGCTGAAATACACAAGCAAGCACTTCCCTGCACTCAAAGGGGCCTGGTGCAGAGCAAGGCCACAGGAGGACCCTGGGCTCATGTACAAGGCCAGGCAGACATTTCTGAGAGTTGAAGGCCCAAGAAGCAACTCTCCACTGATGAGTCAAGAAGTTAATAGACAGATGTTCCAGATCCCCACTCTTGTGTGGTTATCTTAACTGTGTGTTTCACTTATCTCACAGAGTTCCCCAACCACAGTGAGCATGGAAAGATGGCTGTTAGTAACTTTTCCTGCCTTGTGTACCTGTGCATCCCAGGGCCATCTCACAAATAAAGTGCGTGCTATCAAATCCTTGTCTAGGAGTCTATTTCAGAGAACTCACGCCAGTGTAAATAGCGAGGCTTCAAGTCTAGCTAGTTCTCGGTGCTTAGACTTGCACTCCTGGAATAGGCTCTCCATTGCTGAGCTCCCTCCTCTGCTTATCCCCAGTGTGGGGGAAGAGAAATGAATTCAGTGTTTACAGATGGATAGATGTCGTATTTCATCCCCAAGGTAGAGACCAGGGATCCTCTACAAAAAGAGCTGGAAAAAGAGAAGACAGAGAGCCACAAAGTGACAAAAATGAGTAAGTCAGGCAGAGGAACACAGGGTGGAATCCTTCCCATTGCTGGGTGTGGTGTGACACACCTATGACCCCAGTCTTCAGGAGGGGAGGTAGGAAGATCTGGAATTCAGTGATATCCTTGGTTACATAGTGAGTCTGAGGACAGCCTGGGCTACATGAGTTATTATTGAAGGAAGAGAAGGAAAAAATGTAGAAATCGGACTCTAGACCAACAGCTAGGGAGCCTGCATGGGACCGACCTAGGCCCTCACATGTGGGTGACAGTTGTGTAGCTTGGTCTGTTTGTAGGAACTGATCTAGGCCCTCTGCATGTGGGTGACAGTTGTGTAGCTTGGTCTGTTTGTGGGGCCCCTAGCAGTGGGACCAGGATCTGTCCCTAGCACATGAGCTGGCTTTTTGGAACTTATTCCCTATGGTGAGATGCTTCGCTCAGCCTTGATGTAGTGGGGAAGAGCTTGGTCTTGCCTCAACTTGATATGCCATGCATTGTTGACTCCCACGGGAGGTCTTACCTTTCCTGAGGAATGGATGGGGGCTGGATAGAAAGGAGGTGGGGGAGGGAACTGGAGGAGAGGAGGGAGGGGAAACTGTGGTTGGTATGTAAAATAAATAAACAAATAAAAAATTAAAAAAATGTAGAAATCCTCTCCCTTGTCACCTAGCTTATAAATAAGCACTGAGGATGAGAAGATTCCAGAAATGAGGTAGGCATGTTTAGGATGGGAAGGAAATTTTGTCATGTGGCTCATAATGCCATTTCTGGCAGTGTAGGGCTATCTATCTGATCATGGCCTTGTGACATTCTATTTCCTGGCAATGTCATAGTGCTCTTAGTTCATGGAAGCATACTCCATGTTGTCCACACACAAATGACATTACCTGCTGATGCGGTTCTCAGAAGTGCTCCCATCATTAAGTGGCACACAGCTGTACTTGCAGAAAAACAATACAATGACAGCCTGAGGGACAATTGTGAAAATTCAGGTGTGTGTATATTTGGAGACAAAGGTGGTCCATGAAAGCACAGGGAAGGGAGAACTAGGTATGGTACCCAAGGGGATGGGAAGGTGGAAAGCAGACTCTGGGAGCAGGGAAATCTGCCAAAGGTGTGTCACTGAGGTGACCAAGGATCTCAGTTTGTCTAAGACTCTCCCAGTTAGTCATCGAACAGCCTGTGTCCTGGGAAACTCTGCATGCAGGGCACACTGGAGAAGTTGCTCTTTCTAAGTAGCTCTTGCCTTGAGTTCCCAGTAAAATACTGATTTGGAGCAGCCCAGGAGAGTCCAACTCCAAGGAGCAAACCACAGTGACTGTGGGCCCAAGCTCTGTCAGCAGAACACCTGCGATCCATCAACACCTTAAATATCATCTAACTAACTAGCAGACAAACACATGATCCATGGGATACCTTCCCTGCCTTGTCTTCCTGCTCCACACCCACTTGTACCCCAAAATTCTTCCTCTACCAGTTTTTCTTTCAGGAGTACATAGGCATACACCCCAAAATACATGTACCAAGGGGCTTTCCACATATCATCTGCAGCACCCCAAACTCCACAGCACCAAAATTAAGCACTGATAGGACAGTAAGAGGGGAAAT
This sequence comes from Neotoma lepida, assembly GCA_001675575.1. NCBI lineage: Eukaryota > Metazoa > Chordata > Mammalia > Rodentia > Cricetidae > Neotoma > Neotoma lepida. The sequence continues at coordinate 1,828,575 of LZPO01089909.1, forward strand.
GTTAGAGGGCACAGGACCCACGCTTAGAACAAGCACATTCTCTTTTCCAGGAAAAGATGGCACTGCTCTTTCAACTCTATTTAGCAATGAGAACAAAATAGTGAGACTGCTTAGAAGAAATGCATTGTCTTTTCTAGGAAAAGAGGGCATTTCTCTTTCACCTGTATTTAGCAATGTTCCACAGCACATGTGACAGTTTATGAGAAGCAGTGAGGGGCTGGCGAAATGACTCAATGAGGAAAATGCCTGCTGCACAAAGGTGAGGACTTGTGGTCAGATCCCCAGAACCCACACGAAAAGCTAAGTATGGTAGCAATTATTTGTAACACTTGGGGTCTCCAGCACTTGGGGTGGGTGGGGGCAAGAGGACCCTAGGGCTTCACTGGCTGGCCAGTCTAGCCAATCAGTGAATTCCAGGTTCAGTGAGAGACCCTGTCTCAAAAAAATATAATGTAGAGAGAGACAGAGGAAAACACCTGGCACTAACCTCTGGCCTTCACACTCACATATGAGGACCAGCACACATGGTCACATACATGATTACATCAAGCACACACATTCATGGAAATAAATCATTAAATTATATTAGTTATTTTCAGATTCTTATAGTCTCTATGTCAACAGAAACAGAGATGAGCAAAGACCACCAAGGCTTAACTGCAGAAGCAGCAAAGGAGAGGTACAAGTAGGACTGAAGGGCTGTGTGGCAGGGGCACAGGGCAGGAAAGGCATGCAATGATGAGTAGATATGGCATCTAGTTATCATGGTGAGTAACTGGTGCTTGATGCTGCTGAATTTCTTAAGGAAATGTCTCTAAGGAAGCTAGCCAAGTGCAAGGGAGCTGGAGCTCCTGAACCTCCTTGGAACTTCAGGCCTTCCCCTTCTTTAAGGAAAACAGTGGATGCAGGCCCCAGTAATTAGAGACACACTGAAACTGTCAGCCTCCAGAGATGCAGGCCAAGTACCAACAGCATCTGCCAAATGTAACTGCAGTAGTACATTGCCTAACTATGGATCAGGTGGGAGAAATGGGAGAAACATGTGGCTGGTCAGGATCATCATCAGAGAGTCTAAACTACCAGTCAAGGACTAGAGACGTTTTGCTGGTTAAGATCATTTTCTGCTCTTGCAGAAGACTGGAGCTTGGTTCCCAGAACTCACTTGGTGGCTTACAACCATCCATAACTCCAGTTCCAGGGGATCAGATGCCCTCTTCCTGGCCTCCAAGGGCACCAGGCATGCAGATGATGCACACCATACATTCAGACAAAATGTCAATGTGTATCAAATAAGAATAAATAAACCTAAAAAATATAAAGTAACAATCAGAACTATAACATAGTCCCTGAGGGCATGAGAGGGGCATAGCTGGTACCACCTCCTTCATCTGTGGTATAGTAGTGGGGGCAAGGGAAAGATGCCCTCTCCTCTCAGCCCTACTGCCTCCAGTTGGTGAGGGAGCTGACCCTCCCCTTTACCAGCTGCAACACTTGGGAAAGCAGGTTCTGCACCTCATCTGGGCACCACAGCAGAGCTGACCCTGTTGACAGGGGCACAGGTGAGCAGGTCCCGAGGAGAACATGAGCATGGCAGATCTGGCCCTGCCCCTCATCTGCCATATGGTGGCATGGGCGGGGGAGAGATGCCCTCCCCCCATCCTGACCTTTTATGCCTGAGGTGAGTGGAGAGCTGGCCCTGAGGTCATAAGAGACAGAGAGCTATCCCTGCCCCTCACACGCTGCACTTTGCCTGGGCAAGACAGTAGAGATGGCCCTGGTGGTGTAAGTGTGGGAGAGCTGACCCTGAGGACATGAAAGCAGAAGTGGCCCCACACTTTGTTCATTGCTCAAGGGGTGAACTAGCCAGGACAATGGGGCACTGTTGGAGAACTCATCCTGGGGTGATGAGGACAGGGGAGAGCTGGCAGATTGACCAACCCTGCAGCTACCCAGATGCAGAACCAGGGTTATGTGTTGACCCACCCCAACATTCACCCCATCTGTGATCTGCTGGAGCATGTGAAGGGACTGGTCCTGCAGATCCAAAGCTGCAGAATCTCCATGACACTGGACAATAACAGGATAACCAAGAGAAGTCCCAGTGAGGGCCCAGCATCAATAGTGTAGCGGAAACCAGAGGCCTTGAACCAAACTAATGACTCTTTGCAATGAACACTTGCAAGTAAAGACATGTGGATAAAAGGGTTTACTGCATGAGTCACTGTGACACACTACAGCTTCCATGATGAGATCAATTTTTCTTTTTTTCTTTTTCTTTTTTTCTCTTAAATTTTATTTTATTTTATGGTGGAGGTTGCAAGGGCAGAGGGTGGATATGAAGAGATGGAGAAATAAATAGGATCGAGATGCATGATGTGAAAGACACAAAGAATCAATAAAAAGAAAGTTTTTAAAAAGTGTAGCATAGTGATGACATAAACCAGTACCATGGTGGCTTATTGTCATTTTCAAGTATGCCATTAGCAGTGCGGTAGGTTTCTTTACGCTGGCATCACCAAAAACGTGTAAGTCATGCTCTGGGTCACAGCACTGCCACAGCTGGGGCATCACTAAGTGACAGAAATTTTCGGCCCCATTGAAATCTTAAGGAACAAACATCGTCTAAGCAGTTTGTTGTCAAGAAAAGCATGTGGCCTGTGACTATACTGTGGTGGTTCCCTGCCCATATAAGTGGGGAAGACAAGAATAAAGGACAGAAATCTGCAGCTGTCAAGCAGTGATTGGTGAAGAGCAAGATGAGGGCATCTCACTCCATATGCTGAAGTTTTTTTCCAAACAAGTATTACCTTTGTAATTGGTTCTAATAACTTAAGGCTAAAGACAGAACACATCACCGACTAGACACGGGGGTGATAAAAGTCCACACCCTGCATCTGAAAACCTTCAGGCCAAAGAAAATCCACAGTTGAGAGTCTCAGTCTAGTAGAAAGATAAGACTTGAAGAGGGCTTGGGAAGGTAGCTCAATTGGTAAAGCACTTGTGGCACAAGCGTGTGTTCCTGGGTTCCATTGCCAGCACCCACATAGAAATACAGGCATGGCAACCATAATTGCAGCACTTGGGAGGTAGAGATGGGAGGATCCCTGGGGCTGGTTGGCCAGCCAGTATAGACAAAATGGCAAGCTCTAGGGTCAGTGAGAGACCTTGTGTTAAAAAATCATATGGAAGGACAAGCAAGGTGGCTCATTGGGTTAAGGTACCTGCTGCCAAGCCTGAGGACTTGAGTTGAATCCTGGGACCCACAGTGGAAGGAGAGAACCAACTCTGCAAGTGATATTTTTCTGCCAAGCTGCAAGACTAGTCACGAAAAGCAGGACAATGATGCTAATAAGCCTCACCATACCTGCCATTCAAACCAAGTTTTGCTGCTAATTACACTGGTGCTAAATTTGCATAAAATCTGAGAGATTTCATTGTGGATAAGCAACTATGGGCCACTAGTAAGGAAAAGAGAGCCCTAAAATCACACACAGGCAGGTATATGCAAAAAGTTGCAGCCTCCAAAGACTAAGAACACATTAGCTTTTCCAGGGACATAATGACCAGACATGAGGAGCCACTTAAACCCAGAACATCTTTCAGTGTCATTGCTCACACATTATAGACAGCCATGTGTGCAAACATAAATTTCTATTTATCAGTGTGAGGCCATGCCATGGTTTGGATATGGTCGAATGTGTGCCATATTGCCACGAAGTTCACATGTCATAAGCCTAGTAGTCAAGGTGAAGATGATAGGGGATGTTGTGAACCTTTAAGAATTAGAGATTAGTGAGAAGTCCCTGGGTCGTTGAGGATTGTCTTAGGAAGGGATAGTGGAACCCTAGAAGTTCACTGGCTTCCTGCTTTGTCATATGATCTAGTCCTCACACCCATATTTATGAGATGGTACCACCAAGAGCACCTACCAGAAGAATTCAGCGACCAGTGTGATACTCTTGAATCTCCAAAACTGTGAGACAAACAAAATTATTTATAAAGTTAACCTGCCTTTGTCACTTCACTAGAGTAACAACAAACAGGTTAATATAGGTGGGGTCCAACACATTTCCAGGGGGAAGTCTGCCTCTTCCTCAGGGGCTTTGTTTTAAGCAATAACACCCTAAAGCCATTACAACTGAAGTATATCTCCATATATTGCCCATGCGTCAGCCATAACAACCACAGAGAGCTTGTCAAATTGTGCTACAAACTGTCAAGGTTCTTTGACAAAGTGTCCAGAGGGAGAACCTGAGTGCACAGGGCTATGGTAAGGAAGGAGAACACAAACAAAAACGTCCATGCCCCTTTGGACCATGGAGATAAATTGAAAGAGGGACCAGGACCTGAAAGAAAGGGTACATGAGAGGAGAGGGCCATGTCCATACCTGTGTATCTGCTCAAAACTATTCTGCAACCTGGGTGTCAACAGGTCCCAGCCATACAGATGACAAGGAACATCTGAACCAGGATCCAGGAGACTGAAGCTATGTTCAAGCACAGCAGGGAGAGTTTTAAAAGCATGCCACACTGCTCCATGTGAACAGCTGCAGAGCCTTGAGCACAAGCCCCTTGCTTCTGTGTTCTGACTCCTTGCAGTAGACTGAGGGAGGAGGGCTGATCAAAAGTCCACGCTGATAGCAGAAGCAAGAAGGACAGGTTCTATCCAGAATAATTTTGGAGGCAGCAGGCTGGGAAGCAAACTCCCATTGGCTGGATGATAATAGACATCAAAGTCACAGTTCCTTCCAGGGGGTGGATATTGATGGGAGAGAAGCATGAGAAAACCTTCTGGGTGTGTTAAGGGAGGAGTGGTTGCATAGGCATGTTCTATGTAAAAAGCTATCAAGTTGTATGCTTAAGCTTCATGAGCTTGGACTACACAGCTGACCCATGTCAATTATAACTGGAAAGAAATTTCAATGAGCCCCAGTGCTGAGACTGAGTAGATGAGCCAATCCCCAGGCCCTCCCAGAGCATTGCCCAGAAGACTATTAAAGTCCCATGAAAATGGCAACTGCCTGGGGTCTGCAAAAGGAGACTACCTCTGCCCTGACAGACCTCAACCCGAATCAGAATCCACTGCCCATGTGATGATTGAGCAACTGAGATGTGTGCAAAGATGTCTTGTAACTTTCCAGTCATATAAGCTGTTTGGGGGGAAACATAGCAAAAAGTCCCCCCACCAGATGCACAAAATCTATCCTGCTTCCCTCCCTCAGTCACAGAGGACTTCTCTGAAGCATTAATGTGCCTAGTTTTTTTTTCTGAGCCACCTCACCCTTGATTCCTGATTCCCTGCCTATGTGGTTGCTGGAGGCATGTCCTAGCCTCAGGAACCTAGCTGAGAAATCAGCCGTTCTTAAACCAGAATTGATTTCAGAGCAGAGGATGTCTTCTTTCCTACAAGGATTCCACACACACACACCTCCTCATATTACTGGCTGTAGAAGTGGTGACTGGAGCTGTAGCAGCTGTCATAGATTGTGAGGACATAGGAGTCATTTGGTGGTGGTAGTAAATTGATGGGCTGGAAGGTCCCTTGGTCCCTGGTAATTTCAACAAGGCTCTTACATGGCATATTTAGCCTGAAAAAGAAAACTTTCTGTCATGTTTAATTTCAAGAATTCCGGGCTTCCCCCTCCCATCTTATGTAGCCAAATCTTACCCCAAAAGAGGTTCCCTTTGCCAGTTGATAATAGTACCCTAGATCTCTCACAAAATGGAACACACTGGGCCCCTGAAGGCTATGCACCCTGCATGGTGGCATGGAAAGGGAAGCATCAAGGAGAACATAAACAGAGAAGTGGCCTGGCAAAGTTGGCTTCAGAAGTGGCCAGATGCAAATGAACACAGGCCGTCACCATATCCTCCCCTTACAGTGTGACTTAATTTGTTTCTCTTGAAGCTCTAAGGTAACCGTATGAACCAGCCCAGGCCATCCTAGAGGACAATGTGTTGTCACATTCATCAGCCAAAGTTCTCTAGAGGAACAGAACCAAGGGAATGGAGGCATCCATTTCTTAGATTGACTTACACACATGCCAGCCATGGGGCAGCCAGTTGCATGTGGCCCAACATAGAGTCATAAACTGACTTGCAACATTAGGAAATTCTTTTTTCTGAAGCTACTTGTTTTGTAACTCCTCAACTACTTTGTCGATGACGATGGAGTGTCACAGTCTCCCAAGGTTGAACAGGCCTGGGAGAGGCTGGATACTGCCACAGTGGTGATGTACAGCCTCAGGGCACCAGAAACTGCTCAAGCTGAGAAACCAGGAGCCCCAGTGTGTGGGAGACAGTGATGTTAACTCAGCTGGAGGATGAGAGCCTGGAAGCTGCCAAAAGAGTCAAATCCCCAAGTACTGGCTGAGAGGCTGAGGAAGTGGGAGTGTGACACCCACAGGCGATGGTAGCAGGGAACCAAGGGGACTCAGGAAGAATGGAGCTTACTACACAGGGAAGTTTCTCCTTTCTTCCACTTTTTATTTTTCCTGGACCACAGTTATTGGACAGTGGCCCACATTCAAGGTAGGGCCTCAGCATTTAGCCTGCTGACCCCCAAGTCAGTCTTCTCTGGAAACCTACCCTATAGACACACCCACAAATGTGCGCTACCATTTTCCTAAGGTCTCTTGATCCAGTCAAGCTGATGACCAACAGTAACCCTCACACCACCGGAAAAGAAGTCTCAGCCAGCCCCAGCCATCATAGCAGCTGTGGACAGATGTGTGAGCAAACCTCACGAAGACCTGTGAAGCCTAGGCCAAAGAAGAACCACTGGTCTCAGAGTCGTTTGAGGATGACAAGAGCTGACTGATATTGGGGTGTGAGTTTTGAAGGTCAGAGTTCACACTGTCTTACCCAGGCAATGGCACAATGGAAAGATCCCAAACTGGTCCATTCAATACAAGACTGTCTGGCTCTATGTCACTCCCAAGATTTCTCCTTTTGTCCCTGGTTCTCTCCCAGTATGGTCGGTAGTCCAGCTAGACAGGTGCCCCTCTGAGAAACATGGGAGAGTGTAACCAGCCCATTTTTCCACTCCTCCATAATGAGCAGTGAGTGGGGCTTGCAAGTGGCCCCAAGACGGCAGCCATGTCAGCATGGCTTTCTGAGGACCAAGTCCAGCTTTAGGTCCATAGCCCAGGAGTAGTAGTAAAGGCAGAGGAAGGCACACAGCTCATGGAGCTAGTTGGTGTTTTTAAAACATGCAGACATACAGAGACACAGGATGAGTCTTTTCTATCATAAAAATGTGTGCTTAGCATATTCATGCCATCGTTTCTATGCGTGCACTGAATCGAGTCCAAGCATTAGGGAAGGTGATCTTCTTTGCTGGTTTTCACACCCCTTGAACTATCTGCAGCCTGTGTGCAGGTGGGCTTCATCTTGGAGTCTGGCATGGAGCGCCTTTAACCAGACATGTCTGGTCTTCAAATGCTCTCTAATGAACTGGAGTAAAGTGTTCTCAAGAAGTGCATAGGAAAGGGGGGTGGCTGTGAGGAGTCCAGTGCAGAATGCTGAAGTGCTGCTGTTTACTAGAATAGCTCCAGAAAAGATGGAGCTCTGGGAAGCTGAAAGCATTGCCCCTCTCTCCTGAGGAGTTGGTCTCCTGGGATAGCAGCCTGGGGAATACCAGGAGCTACAGAATTCACTTTGCAGGGAACACTGAGTTAGTTGTAACATGTGGCCTTGCTTTTGGCCAACAAAGGCCCCCTGCATTTCCTTCCCCTCTCTCTCCACCCCCCACTTTCCCCATCTTAATTCCCTGTAACATGGAAATGAAATTCTTTTTATTGTGTACTATATTTGTTGAATACAGCTTTATGTCCCTTGGCCTTACTTCTTAAAGCAGATAAGCTGAACACATTATGGTATTCTTACCAAAATTTTTTTTCGTCACAGAAGTAGTCATGAGGATCTTTCACAAATATCCTTATTCTCTCTTTGGCCACGTCACTGGATTGGATATCCCTACCTGTTTTGTGACTGGTGGCCCTGTTACTTGTTTAGGCCAATGAAACGTGAGCACTTCTGGAAGGGGGCTAACAACCGAGCAAAGTTACACAGAGGCAAAGGTTTTCTCAGCCTGGATTCTGGGGACGGTGGTGAGAAGATTCCCTCCAGCACCGCAGCTCCTATTAGAACATGAGTGAGAATCGAGCCCTACTTTCCTAAGGCAGGGTGCCCCTGTATCCCCCTCGCAGCAAAGTCTTGCCTATTTGTTCTGATGCAATCATTTTACTGCACACCACTGTTAGTTTGAATGAGAAATGTCCCCATAGGATCATGTATTTGAACACTAGGTCCCCAGCTTGCGGTGCTAATTTGGAAGGCTGTGGAACCTATGAGGACTAGCTAGCAAAAGTGAGGGATTGGGAAGGAGACCTTGAAGGTTATATCTGGTTCTACTGACAGCTCTCTGCTTCATGATCTGAAAAGATGTGAACAGGCTGTGGCCATACTCTCCTACCACTCCAGTCCCCATGCCTTCCCCAAACATGAAGGACTGTATATCCCCTGAACAGTGAGCCAAAGAACCCTCTCCTCCTTTACATTGCTTCTGCAGGGTATTTTGTCATAGGGAGAAGGAAGTTAACTAATACTCCATCTTTGGAGTCTCTGGTCAATCACATTCACTTCAAGGCTCAAATTGTTGTCTACACCATTGTTTTTCACTATGAGGGGGTATAATGACCCCTTTGGACATCCTGGAGCTAGGAGTACTCTCTATTCAAAAATACAAGCATGCACATGTGGAATTTTGCATACAAATACATTTGTGTGCATGTTCATGTGTGTGCAGGCGCATGTAAACATGTGGACAACCTCAGGTGTCATGTTGTTCGCCATGCACTATCATCAACCTTTTTTTTTAGACAGTGTGTCTTACTGACCAAGAGCAAACTAAATAGAGTAAGCTAGCTGGCTAGCAAGCCCCAGGGCCTCATCCATTTCTCTCTCCTCCCCCAGCACTAGCATTACAGAGCACAGCATACTCTGCTTTTTCCCATGGACTCTGAGGATTTAACTCCCATCCTTGTGCTTGCTCTACCAATTGAGCCATTTCCTTTGACCATCCAGTATTCTCCTAACCGATGTGTGACCATTACCACTTCTACTAGGCAACTATGGCTCAAAGTGCTGGATGATATGAAGCCTTCTTTCCTCCTTGACCTGCCTTCTGTCCCCTCAGTCCTGACACCATTGGAGCACAGAACTCCGCCCTCAACATTCCCAGTGCCTCCTTTCTTTCCATTGCTGGTGGCTTGGCTGTCATTGTATTGAGACTTCCACAGAAGTCCCCCATGGGGAGTAACCAACATGGCCATCAATGTCCTTGACAGCACACAGGGTTTGGAGTCAGATCTCAGAAGGCCCTTGTAGAGATGAAAACAAGGGGTGGCTGGGATTTGAAGGAACCACAATGACAAAGACCTTGGCTGTGACCCCTTACTGTTGTCTTCCAGGACCTATTTTACTGCAAACCTTACCTGCTCTGTGAGCCCACACATCCTACCTTAGGAAGAACACTTGGTTTCTGCGCTACCACATGCATGATGTCATTTTGCCTTTTTGAATGTTAATCTTATTTTTACGGCTCAACTTACTAACCAGAAAAAGAAAAAAAAAAGGATGAGTTTTTGAGAACTAAGAAAAAATATCTCCC
>LZPO01089909.1:1844123-1854255 GCA_001675575.1 Neotoma lepida
CACACAGGACAAGAGCCAGGGTGCTGCAGACAGTATAATTGAACCTAGTACTGGGGATGGTGGCTCTGAGTCCCTGTCCCCAGAAAGTTCACTAGTTTGACTGCTTGGGAGGGTTTTTTGTTTTGTTTTGATCAATCTAGGATCAAACCACATAATTTCAGTGGTAATTATTTGAGGGGGAAAAATATCCTTGAAACTCAGAGGCAATAAAATGTCAGTGACCTGGAAATACAAAGCCAGCTGTGGGCAGCAGGGCAGCCTAGAGCACCGGGCAACGTGCCAGGAAGTAGAGAGGGGGGCTCTTGGTAGATAGGGGACTGGGCAAAAGGTAAGAGCCCATATGAACTTTATGGAAAACAGGACTCTGGTTGTTGCCAGGGCTATCACTCTTTCTACTCTCTTTCCACCATGTGGCCTCCAGCTGCTAACAAACTCCTACTCACCACCAGTTGGATGGCCTCTCTCCTGAGAAGGCTGCCTAGTTTCATTTCCCTTCTCCTGTCCTGAGACTTGATGCCTTTTTGAAGGCACTTTTGCCACCTGAACTTCAGTGCAGAAGGGACCTTATTGGATGAAAAGTCCTCCCTCTCAAGTTCCATGTGTCCACAAATCTCCAGCGACTTACTCATATTTCTTCTTTTTTCCCGTGTCTCTGTGTGTGTGCCCGTGTCTGTGCCCGTGTGTGTGCCCGTGTGTGTGTGTGTGTGTGTGTGTGTGTGTGTGTGTGTGTGCTCATTAGCCCTTTGGTTAAAAAGCCAGGTCTCAGGACTGGAGAGAAGGCTCAGTAGGCAAGATGCTGCTGCTTCAAGCATGGGAACCTAAGTTCAGACCCTCAACACCCATGTAATAAGCTAGGAGTAGCAGTACATGCCTGTACTGTAAGCCCAACATTAGGCACTGATTGGCCAATCTACCCAGGTGGGCAAGTTCCAGGTTCAGTGAGAGAACTTGTTTCAAAACATAAGATGGTGGGTGGGCAATTGAAGAAGGTATTTAATATCGACCTCTGACCTCGACATACCCCTGCACAGGTAAGTGCACACACACACACACACACACACACACACACACACACACACACAGAGAGAGAGAGACAGAGAGACAGAGACAGAGACAGAGAGACAGAGAGATAGAGAGACAGAGACAGAGAGACAGAGAGATAGAGAGACAGAGAGACAGAGAGTTTTCCTCTATTCTTCTCTTCTTTGGACTAGATCCTTTGAACTTTTAGAACAAATTTACCCCAGCTCCAGAACTTATGGCTATAGTCCAGCTCAGATGCTCCCACAACACCGCCCTGGTTTCTGGAAATGCAGCTGGGTCCAGTCCCAAGTGCCTTGGTTGTATGGTATAGGAGTGTAGACAACACCCAGCCATTGCCATCACTTACCCCTCCTGCCTGCTGGTTCTACATCTCATTGCTGGTACCTTCGTGAATTTACTCCTCTGCCTCTCATGGTTCTGTTTTTCAGAAGCTGTAAAGCTGTTTCCTCTCACTGGTTTTCTTTGGAACTTCATGTGACACTTCTTGTCTCTACCACTGTTTAATGTCATCAGAATATGACTGAAATGTGAACTCAGGTCATTACATTTGTGGAGCAGGCACTTTATCTGATGAGCCATCTCCCTAGCCTCAGGCATTCTTTAAAAAATCCTAGCCCCCATGGAGAAGGTACACGTGGCACTGAATACCTGTTCTCTTCTGACTTTGAATTTGGCCATGAGAATTGCTTTGACTAATAGAATGTGGGTGAAAATGGCAGTGTGTCAGCTGAAAATGAAAGCTTTAAGTGTCTGTCAGCTGTCTTGAGATTTCCATCTTCTATTATAAGAAGACCAGAGCCCAGACATCAGTTGCTATTTCATCATGGATAGGCCTTGGACTGAATCTGTGTGGCGCAAATGTGAACCCAAACTGAAGCCTAAACTCAAATCTAGCACAACCTTTAGATCTGTGAGTTATGAAATGGATATTTACAGTAGTAAGGTGTGGAAGCTTAGGAGGTTGTTTGTTCCACAGCACGGTTGCATAAAAACTCCACCTATTACACAGTCCTTAAATAACATTGTAGAGAGCTAACCCAATGGGGAATGCATGAGTGAATGTCAATCTCATTCTCTAGACTATCAGCTCAGCTCGACTACAATTGACATTAGAATAGCCCCTATTATTCAAGGCATATGCTCCAAAATATTCTGTGAATGCCTAAAACTGTAAGTGGTGCTGAATTATTTATATATATGTGTGTATATTTACACTATTTTTCTTGTACACACATGCCTATGATAAAGTTTAATATATTTATCAGACACAGTAAGAGATTGATAACAGCAGTTAATACTAAAACTACAACAATTATAAAAATATTAAATGTAAAATTTATAAATTGTGTATTTATAGAGTTTTCCATTCAATTGTGATTGATTACAGGTAATTTCAAATCTGTAGCTAAAGGGGGACTGCTGGTTCATACTTAGTTGTGTGTAACATGGACACCCCAAGCCTGCAGCAGTCGCCTCATTTGGGAACTTACTAGAAATGCACATTATTGGACTTCTTCTGCCAGATCTACTGTATCAGAAAGCCAAGAGGTAGGGCCAGCCACCTGCACTTGCACATAGCCCCCAGGTGCTCTTGATGCTCACGTGACGTGAAGAACCACCCCGCAAGAAGCTCTGATCAGACCAGCTGCCTTCATTACCTTCAGGAATGCAGGCACACAAGAATTTGAAATGATGGTGCCCAATTAACTAAATGAACTGACTATCCCCAGCACTATCACACCACCCCTTCATTGTAGGCACCCTGTGACTTTCCATTTAGTCACAGAACTTTCTGGTCCAACAGATCTCAACACCAGCTGCAAACGGAACCTATTGGGATTGTCTATGGGTTTCTTGTTTTTGTTTTTGTTTTTTGTTTGCTTGGTACTTTTTGTTTGTTTGTTTTCTATTTAAGAATGCCTAGGGCTGGGGTTATGGCTCATCAGATAAAGTGTCTGCTACACAAAGAAGATGACCTGAGTTCAGGTCCCTAGCCCCTAAGTAGAAGCCAAGCATGGCAATGTGCACCTATCACCCTAGAACAGACCAAGGAGGCAAACAGCAAATCAAGAGCAGGACTGAAAACACTCCCAGTCCAAAGGAGGTGCTTACAAACAGGCCTGCTGATACTAGGCAGCTTGCAGGAGCAAGCAAACAAAAATCCTGGGTGGCTAATCAGATGCAAACTTCAGGAAAAGCTGGTGGTTCAGTCTGTGAGAGAGCACTTGCTAGCATACATGAGGCCCTGGGTTCTGTCTTCAGCGCTGCTCCTGTGGGGGGGTGGGAGAGAGAGAGAGAGAGAGAGAGAGAGAGAGAGAGAGAGAGAGAGGAGAGAGGAGAGAGAGGAGAGAGAGAGAGATTCAGGTAAACAGAAAATCTGTGTGTGAGAGAATGAGAGGGGAGGTGGAATCTCCATGAATTATTATTGGGGACATATTTATACTTACAAAAGTATGTATTTATCTGAAATACAAGTGTAACTGGCCAGATTTCAGCTGGCATCCCAGCCAAAGGCATCTGGTACAGTACTGATTACTACTTACTTGGTTAAAGAAAAAGCAGGGTGGCCCACTTTCGTTGTTCACAGAGGTTTGGGACACAGGGTGACAATGCAAGCCTTTGATTTCAAGTTCTGTTGCCTGACTCTTCTGTTGAGCATAGCCTGCCTATGGAAGCACTGGTTGCCATGGACCATCTTCCCCCAGCAGTGGGAAGCGTGGCTCAGAGCAAGGCTGGAGGTTTCAAAGGTAGTGGAGAAGCTGAATGAAACATCTCCTTGGCCCATTTGGTGTCTCGTATGCATTAGATTAGAGCTAAGTGCTGCCCAGCAGTGCCCTACCTGACTCCAGGAGTGAAAACAATGCCCAGAGGCCCAGGATGGCTGCATGGCTTCCAATATGCTGGTGCCTTTAAGACAGCCCGGGCCTTGGCCTCCACACTTAAGCTGCCTTGTCACTTGGTCAGCCTGACCCTTTCATTAAGTATTTTTGCGTTCTCTCGCCAGTCTTTAAATAATGAAAAGGAGGCTCTGATAGTTCTGGAAGTTGTCCCAATGGCTGGCAGCTCCTGAAAATAGGTTGGGATTGATTGATTGTGGTTATAACCAGCAGGCCCCACCGTGCTCCCCTCCCGCCTATGCATAATATAAAATATACAAACAGCAGACAGGGAGCAAAGCCAAGACTCTTTACTTTGATTTGCGATCAGCTCCTTTGAAATCCAATGTATTTGGAAGACTCTGGGAATGAATATGATCCTGCTTCATAGCGCTGCTGTCTCCTACGATTCCCTGGGACTCTGGGGCTAAGAAGGCAGACTCCAAGCCTGTGCAACCTTTGAGCCTGTTGTGGGGGGGAAGCCAAGGAAAGGGAGGAGTCAGAGCACAATTCCACGCTCTTGTGAAATTAACACATGCACAGGGATAGGTGATCACGTCTCAGGAGCTCTCGTGGATAATTATTTTTTAAACGAATTAAGACATGGGTAGAATTTTTTTAATGCCTCTTGAATGCTCCAAATGTTCTTAAAGTCTTGGAGTATTTTTAAAAAATAGACTTCTGTGTAGAAAATTTGGTAATTTTTTTTTAAAGCTCTGGTTGAGTTTTTTGGCTTGAGGCCCAGTCTGACCTCAAAATTAGCCAAAGATGACCCTAAACTTCTTGATCCACCTGCCTCCACCACCCGAGTGCTGGGATTCTAGGCATGCCTGTTTGTTTTCATGCAGTACTGAGGATTGAACTCAGGGTTCTATCCATGCTAGGTATGGTGGTTTGAATGAGAATGGCTCCCATAGGCTCAGATATTTGAATGGTTGGTCCCCATTTAGTGGAACTGCTTGAGAAGGATTAAGAAGGTGTGGCCTTGTTGGAAGAGGTGTGTCACTAGGGGTGGGACTTCAAAGCCCATAGCAGGCCCAGTTAGCTCTCTCTCTGCCTCCTGGTTGTTGTCTTAACATGTAGGTCTCAGCTACTGCTCCAGTGTTGTGCCTGCCTGCCTGCTGCCATGCTCCCTACCACGAAGCTCATGGACTCACCTTCTTCAAGCAGGTTCCCAAGTCAATGTTTCCTTTTATACATTGCCTTGGTCATGTCTCTTCACAGCATAGAGAAGTAACTAACACCTTAGGTAAGCACTCTATCAAATGGGCTATACCCACAGCCCCTAGGTATTTAATTTTAAAAGCGTAAGTACTCAATAATCACAAGGTCTAACAGGCTTCTAGAATCACTGTGAAAATGAAGTCAGTGTATCAGGTTGGGTTCTCTCCAGACTGAGATGAGAATTTCGGTGTGAAGAGACTATCCTGGGAAGAATGGTCTCGGAAAAGTAAAACAGAGATACAGAGAGAAGCAACTATTTTTCTTGGCTTTCTGTTACTACAACAAAATACCCAAGGACAGATTATTTAAATAGAATAAAAGGAATAGAGATTTGTGTAGGTCATGTTGCTGGAATCTGCAAAACCTAAGACCATGACACCAGAATGCTGGGCATCTGGGAGGACCTTCCCTCTATATCATAATTGGTAGAGGGTATCATGTGGTCAGTCACAGGAAGAATTCTAGTTCTCCTCTCTCTTCCTTTTCCTAAAAAGCCACAAATCTCATAATAGAAGCCCCATCCTCATAGCCTCCCCCAGTGATCATGACCTTCAATAGTTCCCACCTCTAAATACCACTAGCATAGAATTCTGGGAATTAGGTGTGGAAGCATGCCTGTAATCCCAGTGTAAGGAGCAGAGACAGGCAGATCTCTGGGGTTAATTAGCTAGCCAGTCTAGCCAAACTGATGAGGTCCAAGTTCAATGATAGATAATGCCTCAAAAGAATAACATGGGAAGAGATTGAGGAAGATAACTAATATCAGCCTCAGTCCTCCACACACATATACGAGCATGTTTATACTCCAGGTGCACACACACACACACACACACACACACACACACACACACACACACCAGTTCCTAGCCTGGCACTAGTACAAAGCTACACTTAGAATACATGCCACAAAGAGTCCACCTGAGAGTAGCAGGAGCTACCTCAGTATGTGAGTTGGGGCTTCCTCCCAGGGAGGGGCACTACTTCTCTTTTCTGGAACACAGAAAAAGCCTTTGCACAAGGGAGTAGAAGTGCTGGCTGCTGGAAGCCCAGGGTCACAGTAGGCAGCGGGGTGGAAACAGCTAAAGGGGTCTGCATGGGGCAGCCACAGCAGAGCTGGAGAAGCCAATGAACTAATGAACACTGCTGGGGTAAGAAAGGGTGCTTACTGCATCCCTGGCTCCAGAGGGACAGACACCTGCCAAGTGGGAGACAAGAGGTGTTTTCAGTTGCAGGCAAGAGGTCCAGCTGAGCCCTTGGCTGCTGTTCCTTTATCTGCTGGGGACTGCAGGAAAGGGCCAGGGATTTAGGCAAAGCCAGGAGCTGTGACACTGATCTCCCAGGTTGAACCTGCTGAGCGACCCTGAGCATCTCTGCCTCCTCATCCAGAAAATGGAGACGTTGACCTGTGCCCTCCTCCCCTCCCAGGGCTGATGTAAGGATCAAGGGGGATGAAAGCAGGGACAAAAGTTTTTGAAAAGTTGAAAGTCTTTTGTGTCTGTCAACTTGAAGAGGGACTAATTACCCAGAGGTGAATTTTCTGGAACCCTTGGCTCTCAGAACATAGACCCCGACCCTGATCATGACTTTGAAAGGTCTGATTAAATTCAATGCAGGATCCTGGTTTGGAACCTGCATCAAAAGACTAATGATGTTTTAAAGCATATGATTGGGGCAAATGGTGATATTCAATAAGGTCTGGATAGTTGGTGACAGTACTAAATCAATGTCAGAGTTGCTGCATCTGGTCATTGCACTGTGGCTACATAGAAAAATGCACATGCTCCTAAGAGGTCAGAGCAAGCACTTAGAATTCAAATGTCATTTTTGATGCAATTTAGGAGAGTATCTAAGGTCCTGCTACATGAGAACAACCAGAATCATACCAAAACATCCAAAGCCTGAAACCCCCTTCATCTAAACTCGATAGCACAGGTGGAAAACCTCATACCTTGGCCTCCTGGGACAGTTCAGAATCAGATGCAGGTGCAGGGCTGGGGTTGTGGCTCAGCTGGCAGTGTGATTGCCTAACATGCAAAAGTCCTGGCTTCCATCCCCAGCACCACATATACTGGGCATGGTAGTGGATGCCTGTAATCCTAACACTCAGGATGTGGTGGCAGGAGGACCCGAAGTTCAAGGTCATCCTTGGCTAGATAGTGAATATGAGGCCAGACTGGATTACATGAGACCTTGTCTCAGGAAAAAAAAAAAAAACCACAAAAATATTATATACAATACACTTTAGGCTATGTATATAAGGTGTATATGGAACATACTTGAATTTTACATTTAGACTTGGGTCCCTTCCAGAAGATATCCCATTATACAGATACAAATGTGAAATTAGAACCACTTCTGGTCTCAACCTATGGGGAACAATAAGCATGTATGGGTGGGGTGAGTCCATGGATGCAGAAAGAAAACAGGATTCAGTTAAAAAAAATTTCAATTGTTGAGTCCTGATGATTTGTATGTATACGAATACACACACACACACACACACACACACACACACACACACACACACACCACACACTGTTTAAGTAACTTTCTGTAAGTTTCATATTTTTCTAAATATAAATGTTTTTAAAATATTAATCAGCTCATCAATTATCTCCTTCATCAAGGTGGGGGAAGGGGGAGGAAGAAGGAGAAGGAGTAGAGGAACAAACAGAACAGAAGGAAGCAGAAGAGAAGTTCTGATGCTACTCCAGCCACCACACTAACTTGAAGAGCACAGCGCTTCCCAGGTCCCTAAGTCAGAGCTCATGGCTTCATATCCAGCACAGATGTCTAACTGGCGTGGCTATCTGTTTTGTCAGCCCAGAACAGAATTAGAAAGAAAAGAATAGAAAAGGGTAACGGCACGAGAAATGACAACAGAGGATGTGCTAGCTGCCATTTGGGATCTAGAGAGGGAACACAAAGCCCTAAGGGGCACTGAGCTCTAACATTTGCCCCACAGTGTAGCCTGGATGTTTAAGTCAGGATCTCTGAAAGGTGTTCATTTCATAAGAAAGGAGAGTGGGGGTGAGGCTCATCAGAGGATTCTCCAGACCAGGAGCATCAAGAAACAAATTCATAGCATGGATGTTCCCTCTATGCTGAGAGCGTATATTTTGATGTAAAAGGTGCACTGAGCCAGCACAAGGAAGGCAGATGCAGAAAAATCAGATACTACATCGTGCATCCAAAGCCAGCCTGGGCTACTTGAGACCCTGTTTCAAAACAGTATCAACAACCAAGAGTGACTTGGACTTTTCATATACTTCTGGAAGATTTTTGCTGACAGAGTAAGCAGCTACGGAGGTGCTGTGGGTGGCCTTTGCCTCTTCCTCCTACCTTCTTCTTCTTGTTACATTCCATCTGTCCTAAAGCTGAAACTATTAGATGTTCACTTTCACCCCTAGAACAGCTCCCTTGTGGCTAGATTGTGGCCATGTAACCTTGTGGAGCCTGAGAAAGAAGTGCCTGGGAAAATAATCCTCCCTAACTAAAAAGAATGTGTACCAAGAAACTTTTGTTTATGCTCTGTTTTTTTTTATGTGATTGGGTGAAGGTATGATACCTGGAGCTGTGTTAACCATTTTGTCACCATAAGGAAACAAGTTGAAGATTAAATGCCAATATTCCAGGTGTCTTCGCTACTGTTCTATTGCTGTGAAGAGACACCATGACTAAAGCAGCTTATAAAATAAAACATTTAGTTGGAGATTTGCTTACAGTTTCTGGAAGTTAGCCCTTGATCATTACAATGGGGAGCATGGCAGGAGGCAGGCAGGCATGGCACTGGAGCGTTAACTGAGAACTTATATTCTGATCCTCAGGCAGTAGGAAGAAAGGAAGTGAGACTGAGCCTGGTTTGAGCTTTTCAAAGTGCAAAGCCTACTCTAAGTGACACATCACCCCCAACAAGGCCACACATCCTAATCCTTCAGAAACTGTTCCACTAACTAGGGACCAAACATTCAAACGTATGAGCCTATGAAGGCCATTCTCATTCAAACCACCACACCAGGTAAAAACTGGAAAGGTTGAAAAATCTTCCATTTCTTTTATGACTTGTCTAAAAAGTTGAATTAGCCAACCATGTAATCAAACTTATTGCTTGGTATTTTCATTATTAGAGCCAGATTTGGTTTGTTGTTCAGTTTCTTGCAGCCAAAAAAAAAATGCTCATATCACTCTGAGAGTGTATTGATTGATTGTCAACTTGACAGAATCCAGAGTCACCTGGAGCAGAGCCTCTGGGCATGCTTGTGAGGGATTATCGAGATTAGGTTAATTGAGGCAGGAAGACTCATACTAAATAAAGCAGCAGCACTTTCTGGGTTGGGGGCCTGCAGTGCATAACAAGGAGGAAGCAAGCTGGCCACAGCATTCATCAGTCTTTGCTTGACTTCAGATGCTGTATGACAAGCTTCCTCAAGCTTCTGCCCACGTGACTCTGCCCACACAGGATGGACCATACCCTGTAACTGTGAGCCAAAAGAGAACCTTCCTTCCTCATGTAGCTTTTGTCAGAGTGTTCTATTGTCACAGTGACAGGAAAAGCAACTAAAAACAGATAGCATTGTTACCCATTTCTGTAGAATTCATCATTCTCTTCAATACCTCACTATGAAGAGGAAAGTAGAGGCGAGGGCCTCTTGCAAGTCTCCTAGGAGAAAAACGAAATATCTTGGGGATGACTTAGAAGCAGGCCAACAAGAGTTCTAATAGTGCCAACATTTTCCCTAGGTTGTCCTTGTTAGTTTTTTGTCAACTTGACACAAGCTAGAGTTATCCGGGAAGAGAGAGCTTCAGCTGAGAAAATATCTCCATCAGATTGGCCTATAAGCAAATTTGTGGCAAATTTTCTTGATTAATGATGGATGTGTGGGGCCCAGACCACTGAGGGTAGTGCCAGCTTGGGCAAGTGGTCCTGGGTTGTATAAGAAAGCAGGCTCTTCAACAAATGGTGCTGGCATAACTGGATGGCAACATGT